>JAWDGP010004185.1:0-36102 GCA_033675545.1 Elysia crispata
ATTAGAAGGTAAACATGTAAGTCTCACTTGTACATAAGCTGTAAGCTGACTACCTTTGATTGGTCTACAAACGTAGCCCAAAATTTGTCTTGACCTGCAAAGACTTAAAGAAGGAACAAATGATTTTTTCCCTCTCTTTATTTTTTTTGAGAAAATGAAAAAAAAAAGATTTTTGTGAAAGATCAAGTTTGTTTTAAACTGAGAGGATAAGAAAAGAGATGACATGAAAGATTGAAAAACCTGTCTGTCCTACTGGAGAAAACGAAGAAAAACACACACAAAAAAATAATAATAATGCAATGATGTCACAAAGCTGCTTGAATATATATATATATTCTCTCTCTCTCTCTCTCTCTCTCTCTCTCTCTCTCTCTCTCTCTCTCTCTCTCTCTCTCGTTTTAATGCTCTTTGAAATTTGAAGTAAAAAAAAAACCCAGAAAATACATCACTACATGGCGACTTACATAAAGAAACATGTAAGTAAATAAAGATAATACTGTACTCACAGACAACACTTTGCAGACATTAAATTTGGTTGAAAAGAAAGACATGAATTTTAGAAGGTAAACATGTTAGTCTCACTTGTACATGAGGTGTTAGCTGACTACCTTTGATTGATCTACAAACGTAGCCCAAAATTTGTCTTGACCTGCAAAGACTTAAAGCAAGAAGAAATGATTTTTTTCCCTTTCTTAATTTTTTCGAGAAAATCCAAAAAAAAAAAATGATTTTTGTGAAAGATGAAGTTTGTTTTAAGCTGAGAGGATAGGAAAAGAGATGACATGAAAGATTGAAAAACCTGTCTGTCCTACTGAAGAAAACGAAGAAAAACACACACAAAAAAATAATAATAATGCCATGATGTCACAAGGCTGCTTGAATTGAACCAACAGAAGGTCTCAGCACTTTTTCTATGACATCAAAAGCAATGATCACATGAATTTAAAGTAGTTTAAAATTCTTGAGAAAAGAAGATCAACTTACACATCAAGGGCAAAACTAGGTGTTGCGTCACTCTTCAAAACTCAGTAGATGGTAAAGATTCTCTCACAAAGCCCATTGTCTCAAGTTGCTTAGTCTGTGGCTGCTGATCTTCTCAAAATGAAGAAGAGGTTGAAGATCTCTGTCAGATTATCACTGAAGATGTTGAGAGGAACATATAATTATGAATAGAAAGGAATGAGTTACACAGAGAAGGGATAATGAAGAAAAGAAGGGGATATATATATATATATATATATATATATATATAACAGAGAGAGAGAGAGAGAGAGAGGGAGAGGGGGGGGAGAGAGAGAGAGAGAGAGAGAGAGAGAGAGAGAGAGAGAGAGAGAGAGAGAGAGAGAGAGAGAGAGAGAGAGAGAGAGAGAGAGAGAGAATTTATATACTTTTGTAATAATTTTAAAGTGGCTTTATAAACTGAGGATTTTCTTTTCTAATGCTGAAACTGGTTTTAATGAAGCAAGTTTTTCTCGGTGTAATGACAAGTTATAAATTTGTATATTAGAAGAGAGAGAGAGAGAGAGAGAGAGAGAGAGAGAGAGAGAAAGAGAGAGAGAGAGAGAGATATGGTATCCTGACAAAAAAAACGAAACACCTAGCTGTACTGTTATCATATGCAGAAATAAGAATGATCTTTCGTTGGAAATAACGGTGAGCTGTGGGTGTAAAGATAGTGAGAAGAAATTTTTTTTATACAAATGAATGATAAAATAAACACCAATATCATGGATAGTTTGAACTACAATACAAATCTCAATATTGGAATTGAAATGTATAAAAATTTATATTAATAATAATAATAAAAAATACATTATACTAGATAATATATCGTCTAGTTTTATACTTTCGCACAGGTTGGTACTCAATGGTGGAAAAATATCGTACTCAGCGTAGAATTATATTTTTACCATTTCTTTTGCACGTCCAACCTTCAACAAAAGTTTGTCTGTCCAAGGACAGAATTTGTGGGGGATCACATGAATGTATAATATATATAGAATTCCCTAAATTTACGGACAATTCTCTTTCCTGTACAGTGGAACCCATGTTTAACACCTCGAATAGCGAAAACCATCGCTATAACGACAGAGCTAAATAACACCTTTTTTCCTATATTCAATTTATTTCTGCAAAATTGACACCGCTTCCCAACCTGTAAAAACTCTAAAGAAAGCACCAAAACTTTTAATAGAAAAAAATCCTTAGCATTTTGCCCTGCCTGCATTGTAACAGTACAAGCGAACAAGCAATGCAGGCTTTCCTGTCTTTTCTCCACAGTCCGCATGTATTTGAAAATATGTATTTATTTCCATAAGAGGCAGAATAGAAAAAAACAAAGGAAAGTGTAATTACTTCTTGGGTGAGGATATGCCCATGATGGTTCAAATACTACACTGTGATGTCCAGGAAGGGCGGAGACTGGTCTTTCGGCCTCTGGATCTTCAACTGAATCTTGGCTTGACAATCTAGTTTGAGGGACCTGTGAAAGTGATGAAGAGTATGTAGTTATGTATCTATAGATAGAGTTGAATGCTACAAAGTTCATTTAGTGTATAGCATCAAACCACATGATAGGCAGTGGCCAACATCTAAAGAAAAATAACTTTGGCTTATAAAATCTGAAACCTCAAAATAAATGATTGATTGGCAAAACTAGATCTAGAGTAAATTATAATATTTGTCCTATGAACTGCAAAATGTTTCAGATCAGTACTCTGCCAATGCCTTTCAATAAGGCTTTTGGTGCCCTCATGCCAAATTTTCCATTCTATTATAGATCTAGAATCTAGATCTAGATCTACTCCAAGAGGCAGGGAAGGATTTAAAAATCTGGCTTAGGATAACTCACCCCTTATCTTTAACCAACCACTAAAATCTAAAATCAGATCTTCTAGATCTGGATATAAGACCTATCTATATTTAACTCTAGATCTCATTAGCACAATTGATGGGACTTACCTTTAGCATGGGCGCTGACCCGTCGAGGAGCTGGTGTGTTTGGACGGGGAGTGCTTGCACACAAATAGAATGCTTTTATATTTTAGGTACTTCAGTGTTAGTTCTTTCACCGACTCACTCGATCTTTTCACAAATAGACTGTGAGTGCCACTGAAAATGATTTAAGGGCTGCCTCAAACTCTTCATACGTTTTGAACACACGTCCTTTCTCCATTTTGAACATTGGTGGAAAGGAAGTGAAATCTGAGTCAAACACGATTTTTGTGACGTCACATGAATTTCCGTGTCCGTTTAGACCAGTACCAATTATCTAGGAGGCCTGTTCATAGGTTATGTAATATTATTCAGATGGGCCGGTCTGCGGGGTGCTAGCAATGTGCTCTCTCTCTCTCTCTCTCTCTCTCTCTCTCTCTCTCTCTCTCTCTCTCTCTCTCTCTCTCTCATATTTAGCTTAATCAGACTCTTTACCCTCATTTCTCTCTCTCTCTCTCTCTCTCTCTCTCTCTCTCTCTCTCTCTCTCTCTCTCCCCCTCCCTCCCTCTTCACCATAACTTCTAAGTACATGTAGGCTATACATTCAAATACTAAGAAACTCAAATGCACACGTACACCTTTTCGAGATTTGATAATACAGTGGTACGGTACCTCAAATACCGGCACTGGAGTGACACATTAAGAACACGTACATCAGATGATGAGGAGAGTTTTTAATTGTATCAAGTCAGAAGAAGCAAATGAAGAGAGAGGGAAAGAGGGAGAGAGAGAGAGAGAGAGAGAGAGAGAGAGAGAGAGAGAGAGAGAGAGAGAGGGAGAGAGAAAGAGAGAAATGAGGGTAAAGAGTCGGATTAAGCTAAAGATGAGAGAGAGGGAGAGAAAGAGAGAGAGAGAGAGAGAGAGAGAGAAAGGGAGAGAGAGAGTGAGAGAGAGAGAGAGAGAGAGAGAGAGAGAGAGAGTGGGGACAGAAATTATAATTTTGTAAAATTCGACCAAGGAACAAAAACAAACATAGTAGGTACGTAGAATCTTAGAGCAAGAGATAAAATAATGAATGAGAGAGAGAGAGAGAGAGAGAGAGAGAGAGAGAGAGAGAGAGAGAGAGAGAGAGAGAGAGAGAGAGAGAGAGAGAATGGGTGAAAGAGATACAGACAGCCAGAGGTCTATTTGTGTGGAAAAGGGGGTGCTAGATATGGTAATAGGTGCTAGCCATGTGCGCTTTATATCTGGCCTTCTCTCTTTCTTTCATCTCTCTAGCTCAATCCGACTCTTAACCCTTCCGGGCCTCTCTCTCTCTCTCTCACACACACACACACTCTCCCTTCTCATCATAATTTCTATTACATTCAAATATTTACACTTTGAAACTCAGATCCACATGTACACCTTTTCGAGACTTGATAACACAGTGTTACAGTAGGCTACATTAAATAAAGGCACTGGAGTGACATGTCAAGAGCAAAACAAGGAATGACAGAATGTGAAAGACAAAAAAGATATGGTGATATTTAGAGTGAAAGAGATACAGACAGAAGTCTATGTGTATGTGGGAGGGGGGGGGTGGTGGTCAGAATGATGGGCAGTACTAACCTGTTCCAGTGTAAAAATGAAGGACAACTTCTAGCTGATCCCATTGATTCACAGTTTTACAGAGGAAATTTGGGTGTGTTACCAATTTAAAACCGTTGTAGTCTTCAAATTGAATTACAGTCACTCCTGCATCTCTAAGTCTAATATGGAAGTATATAACATATTCATGCATACAACCACCGCGACTGAAGCTGGCAAGTGCTTGTTCTGTTCTATCTGCATTACAAGCACTGAGTCCATAGAGGAGCAAACTTTCCTTAACAGTGTCACAGTTAAACTTATTTTTTTCTATGAATGTATCCAGTTCGTCAATTTCTTTGACTCTGTTTTCACTGAGGGCATTTTTTTTTGGTAGGGCGAGGAGTTTTTGGATGAGCATGTGATATGGATGGTGAAGGTATCTCACCAAAGTTAATAGGAGGATGCATAGAGATTATAAATATTATCTTCCTCTTCGAATGTGAGGAGTATCAGAGAGCCAGTGTCGACTACATACTCCAGTATGTTCAGTCACTTTCACAACTTGGTTAGGGAGACTCGAAACCCATTTATGACATTCAGTTGGGTCCTTCGGAAAACCATAATTATAAAATAACCGTTTCACTTTCTTTCCCCTTCTGACTGGCATAGCCGCCCTTACCGTTTGTAACAGTGCACTTTCTTCCCCTAAACAATAAAAAGTTAAGGAAGTTGATTATGACACCGATACACCATATAATGAAATATGAAACTTAAGGTTAAAGTATTGAGGGCACTTTGAGTATCAGAGATTTTAGTTAAAAGGCTTTTAAAAAACTTTGACTCCCACTTCAGCACACCTTCTCTCTATAAAGTGATATCGCAGAGACCATAAAGGGAAAAGCTAATTAAACTTAAAGCATAGTTAGATGAACTTAACATGTATAATTGTTTATCAGTCTATATATATATATATATATATATATATATATATATATATATATTTATATTACATTGTATGATGTTTGGTGCCACGGGTCATACTCTATCAGTGTGCACACATTTAGAAAAAAATCTACACCAAATCACAAAAAAGCATTCTTGGAATGTTCCACATTGAAAGCATCTGTTAGAACAAGGTGCAATCCAAGGGCGAATAACAAAGAATAAGATAAGAAATATAATCCAAGAAAGAATGAATGTAATCCAATAACAAAATGGCAGGAGAGTCCAGTGAACCTCGCGCAGGTGGCTGATAGCTAGCCAGATGATGGCCCATCTGAATAATGTTACGTAACCTTGTGAACAGGCCTCCTAGACAGATGGTACTGCTATAGACACATTGTTTGTATATTTTGAACCACGTGATGGACAATAATAGCACAGCCTCCATGATTTCTTAAAACCAAGTGATAGCTATAAACAGATTTTTCGGGTGCCTATTAGTCGTTTTCTCTTTGTCAAGCTGTGTTTACACTTACAAGTAGTAGTTCGTACATTAACTTTTTCTTTTTTTTTTTTCTTGAGGGGGGTGGGGGTAGATCTCTTTGCATTCCTGAAGCGGGAACTTGCTTACAGCAGGATTTTTCTCCTGGAACTAAAATTCCCGTTATAGTCATGTTTTATTTATTTTGAGCACATCACTAGAGTGGTCTCGCTTATTGAATCTGTATAGCTTATCACTGTCTGCCTCTGGCCTTACACTTCGTTTCCTTCTGTTTTGTCTCCTCTTCTCTGATGTTGGCAATTAATGTCTAGTGGTCAGTCAGCCCCAACTGCTGCAAAGAAAGAGACAATTGTGCGCGACGGTCTAAAAGAGGTGACAGTAGAGAAGTTTTACAGTACTGGAGGTATCTGAGAGACGAGCAGACTTCTCGCTCGGATTGAGAGGACGTGACATTACCTAAACTAGCTGTGATAACTCATCTTCCCGGGTCTGACGGCACGTGCCCCCAGGTGCGCACGTCGGGGCCTCAATTATAAGTGCGGCAACCGAACTTCTCCGCAGATACCCCTGTTTCCTGCATGCAACAACTGAAAGGGGTTAGTTAGAAATCAATGGTTTATTTGGCGGAAAGTCTAAAACTGTCCTTCTCCACAGGTCTGGAGGTGAGAAGAAAACTGGACGCTGCTATTTGACTTCCCTCCAACAGTGAACGGACAGAGGTGCTTTAGGCAGAACTATCTTGTTCATCGTGAATTAAACGCAGTGGAAACTGAGGCTACGGGGAAAATACGTGTAGTACGATGTACTAATTGACATAGAAGAGAAGAGTAGCACAAAGAAACGCGCACTCGAAGATAAAGACTTTCTTAGAACTTCTATTTTAAGGGAGAAGAGCACTTCAGTACAAAGTTTAAAATAATTCTTCCAGTCAAGGAACTCGACAAATCATTATGTTTTATAAAGTCATTTCAAGATGGAGACCATAATGATTGATATGGAACATTTGAAAAAGAAACCTATGGAAATTAAAATAACTTTCTTAAATTATTTTTAGTCAGATCAAGGTGCCTTGCCCTGCCAGAGTGAAAAAGTATTCAACAAACCTTAGATTTAGACAGACACTGTTTTCATTGAGCTGAAAATAAGAAAGGAATTGTTGTACAGATTTATTGCTTTTATCATCATACCTCGTCATTATCACCAATGTAACTAGATGTATTCAAGCTAGAACATTGATTTGAGATGCCTGTATGATTGCGTGCTTTGCCTATGACGTACGTATTCTTTTACTACATTTCTAGGGCATATTCATATTCTTTGTGTGATAATCAAGACTGTAGGTATGTTATGTAAGCACACATCAATAATTATAAAGTATAGTGTATTTTTGGTGCACCATATTGGTGTGTGCTCAAGGAAAATTTTGGACGAGCGATTTTTTGGTGTGAACGCAGGGTAACTAGGGGTGGGGGGAGGGACAGAGCCACACTATTCGCTATTCAATTCAGACTGCCTTTACCTCTAATCTAAGGAGGCAAATTATGCTCAGGGGGGACTGATGCCATAGTGCTGTGCTTACCTATCTGTCTGTCTGTCTGTCTGTCTGTCTGTCTGTCTCTCTCTCTCTCTCTGTCTCTTTTTGTGTCTGTCTGTCTGTCTGTCTATCTGTCTGTCTGTCTGTCTGTCTGTCTGTCTGTCTGTCTGTCTGTCTGTCTGTCTGTCTGTCTCTCTGTCTCTCTCTCTCTCTCTCTCTCTCTCTCTCTCTCTCTCTCTCTCTCTCTCTCTCTCTTTTCCTTTTCTGTTTCTCTTTCTCGCTTCCTAGTTTCCAATGGATTCAGAGATACATAGAGTGAAATAGGCAAATTTCTTTCTTCTGTTATTAAAGTCAGGCTCATTTTTATCTTTGAAGTAGTGAAACATGATAAAGCAAAAAAATATTATCGGCGATACAGTGTTAATAATGCCCATGCTTGTAAAGACAGTTTTTTCATCATCATCATCATCATCATCATCATCATCATCATCATCATCATCATCATCATCATCATCATCATCATCATCATCATCATCATCATCATCATCATCATCATTATCACCATCATCATCCTCCTCTTCATCATCACCATCATCATCATTATTTTCACCACAATCAATGTAATGATCGTCTTCATCCTCATAATCAGTATCTTTATCGTCGTCCTCTCCACTCCTGGCCCTTTCTTTACTTCCATAGACTTTACACTGGAATCTGGATAAACACCTCAGGACCGAAAAAGTTAGTTCACTGTAGACAAAAGGTGGCTTTAAACATTGCAATTTAATTTATAAAGAAATACAAAATAGTATACGCAAACAAAGTTGACTTGAATCAAAAGTTTCCCTTAGGTGTTAACTGTATGTGAACTCCTCTGTACTTTAATAATATTTTCTCGTTAGCCAGGCTTTCCTCTTTTTATTCAACTGATTTCTCATCTTTGAATCATTTTTTCACTCCTGTAACTCCATTGCGCTCCTATGCTTACTTACTTATCGCCGTTCCGCATCGTAGTCGTCAGACTGCAATGCCTCGGCTGCCTTTTGTATTCTTGTGCATAGTATCCTCCACTGATCCCTCTGTTCTGCGATCTTTTTCAGGTTTTCAATGTCTTTGAAGGTTTTAAGACCATAAGTATTGCTTTCTAATCGGGACAAGTCGTTGTTCAAGACCACTGGCAAGGTAGTGATTGGTCTTCCCCTGTATTTGTCCCCTTGTGGGACAAAGAATCCTTCCATGGCTTTATTGGCTGGGATTTCTCTGTCGCGTCGCAGTATATGTCCGAACAAACGCCATCTGTTTTCCAAAACATACAGTGAAAGCGGGCGTTCATTGCATTGCTTGTAGAGAGCCTTGTTCGTTATCTTTACTGGGTATCTTATCCCAACAACCCGCTTCAGCTGTTTTCTGTGAAACGCATCCAATTTCTTTTCTTCAGCTTGTGTTAGTGCCCACGTAGAACAATTGTAAGTTAAGACAGATTTGACAAGTGCTCTATACAGCTTCAGTTTTGTTTTCTTCTTAAGTTTGTCGCCTCTCACCCACACGTTCTGTAATTTGGCTAGGGCTGCGGTGGACAGTTGCTTTCTTCTCTGTACATCCTCTGTGTCTCCAATTAGGGTTCCGACTTTTTTAGTGTTTTTCCAGCTTTTTTCATTTCTGTCCAGTATTGTATATTCTGTTTTATCGACATTAACTTCAAGGTTTGCGCTCCTATGGTTCCAAGTAAAAAAAAAGCAGTTGGAATTCTTTTGTAATATTACACGTCATCTTTAAGAAAGAGTAGATTTTTTTTTACGAATTCTCGGGCGAGTTACATAATGCATGTCTCCTTTTCTCCTCTTTATTCTCCCTTTTTATTTTTCTTAATCACTTTTGCTTTCTCTCTCTCTGTCTCTCTGTCTCTCTGTCTCTCTCTCTCTCTCTCTCTCTCTCTCTCTCTCTCTCTCTCTCTCTCTCATCCTCATTCTGTCACTCTCCTTCCAGTTCACCTTCTTTCTTGTCAATGGAATTCTTTTCTTTTCCCTCCATCTGCGTCATCCCCACCTCCACCCCCTACCATCTCATTAACTTGTGCTCCCAGCCCTCCTTTATTACCATGGAATGCAGAATGCACATTTAAAGAAAAAAAAATTTAACAATTCATTTTTTGTTGTTGTAAAATAATAATAATAATAATAATAATAATAATAATAATAATAATAATAATAATAATAATAATAATAATAATAATAATAATAATAATAATAATAATAATAATAATAATAATAATTATAATAATAATAATGATAATAATAATAATAATGATAATAATAATAATAATAATAATAATAATAATAATAATAATAATAATAATAATAATAATAATAATAATAATAATAATAATAATAATAATAATAATAATAATAATAATAATAATAATAATAATAATAATAATAATAAAAATAATAATAATAATAATAATAATGATAATAGAAGTATTATTAATAAGCCTGTCATCTTTAAAATGAGGTACAATGGCAACCGCTTATCAGGGAAATGCAAGAACGGACAAAACAATGAAAACAAACGAGGGACACCGCTGTAAAACATCTTGACCAGAAGGACGCTAAAAACTGCTGTCACCGCGATATTTACTTGGATGATGAGGATAATGATGGTGATGATGATGAAGATGATGATTATGATGGTTATAAGGATACTGATGACAAGGAGTGTGACGATAAGGATGATGATTATGATGGTTATAAGGATGATGATGACCACCAAAACAAGGACAAGGAAAACGATGACTTTCACAATAAAGACGAAAATATGGACAATTTCAGAATTGAGTGACAGCGTCTCTCAACTAAAAGACCAGATGGAGGAATTGGAACATAGACAACAAGTAATCCATCTAGACATATAGAAGCAAACAGTGACGCCATCGGTGCTCTTCAGGGTCGTATAGACCATATAGAAGACGCATTGGAACAACAGGAACGGTACAGCCGGAGAGAAAACATTATTCTACATGGCGTCCCAGAGGACAAAAAAGAAAATCACACGAACATGAAGAAGAAAGTAACAGACATTTTTAACGAAAGTGTGAAATGTAAGATATGGTATAACGAGGATATCCAGCGGGTGCATCGTTAAGGCAGACCAGTCAATAACAAACTAAGATCAATTATTGTCCGTTTCTTCCTGTTTGAGGACAAGCTTATCGTCCTGAAGTTCCGCACAGACCTAAAAATAATAAACCTTGGCGTGTCAAACGATTTAACTATAAAGCAGAGACAAGAGTTAAAGAAACTAAGAGAAAGTGGCAAGAGAGGGTACTATACAAATGGTCGCCTCGTGATGGAACCAGTACCAACCGAGTCCACAGGAACATCCCGTGTAATGGTCGCCTCGTGATGGAACCAGTACCAACCGAGTCCACAGGAACATCCCGTGTAATGGTCGCCTCGTGATGGAACCAGTACCAACCGAGTCCACAGGAACATCCCGTGTAATGGTCGCCTCGTGATGGAACCAGTACCAACCGAGTCCACAGGAACATCCCGTGTAATGGTCGCCTCGTGATGGAACCAGTACCAACCGAGTCCACAGGAACATCCCGTGTAATGGTCGCCTCGTGATGGAACCAGTACCAACCGAGTCCACAGGAACATCCCGTGTAATGGTCGCCTCGTGATGGAACCAGTACCAACCGAGTCCACAGGAACATCCCGTGTAATGGTCGCCTCTTGATGGAACCAGTACGAACCGAGTCAACAGAAACATCCCGTGTAATGGTCGCCTCGTGATGGAACCAGTACCAACCGAGTCAACAGAAACATCCCGTGTAATGGTCGCCTCTTGATGGAACCAGTACGAACCGAGTCAACAGAAACATCCCGTGTAATGGTCGCCTCTTGATGGAACCAGTACGAACCGAGTCCACAGTAACATCCCGTGTAATGGTCGCCTCGTGATGGAACCAGTACCAACCGAGTCCACAGGAACATCCCGTGTAATGGTCGCCTCGTGATGGAACCAGTACCAACCGAGTCCACAGGAACATCCCGTGTAGCAGAACGATGGATTTTAACGGAGGAGAGACGTCGCTCATAGAACAACTGCTTTTCAAATGTGAATATAATAAGTTATAACGTTGAAGGACTTTTGTTCAAACTTTACGGTAATTCCTTTTTCAAGAATATTGAGGATTTTGATATAATTTGCCTCTTTGAGACTTTTATGAACACTGATGATCTACCAGATGATTTTTTACCATCATTTATCAGGTAATTTTCTCCAGCTTTGAAGCTCTCAGTCCACTGCTCTGTTGGAGCAGTTGTGTTTGTAAAGAAGTCTTTGAAGAATTTTTGTGAAATAACCAAACATGACTTTGACAATGTTATAGCCTTAAAACTACGAAACGCTTGTGTGGAGGGAAATGGGGACATCATTTTTGTTTCTGCTTATATTCCTCCTTATTCATCCCCATACTATAATACCGTGGAATATGACAATGGTATTCACATGCTCGAACAATGTATTACTGAATTACAGACAAAACATTTGCAATGTAGCTTTGTACTATGTGGCGACCTTTACGCTAGAACTTCGTGTGCAACCCTTGATGGAGTGCGTAACGGCATCCAAATATGTAGAAAATCTTAACTCTTTATCCTTCTTTTGTGAAATGAAAGGCCTCTACAGTAGCCGCTCTGAAGATAATGTTGTTAATGGATATGGTAGAAGTCTGTTGGAGATGTGCGCAGGGTTGGAGTTCATGATTTTAAATGGTATGTGCAGCAGTGATCCAAAAAGTTCTTTCACGTTTGTATCCCCACATGGTAATAGTATTATCTATTACTTTATTGTCTCTGCGGATCTTCTACGCAATAATATTGATATGTCTGTACAATCACGTATCGAATCTTGGTATATGCCCGTAACACTATCACTAAATATTCGAAATAATGCTGTAAAATCTGCTCCTATGAGCGAAATAAGCATTGAACGTTTTGTTTGGAGTAACGAGAAAACAAATGAATTTATTGAAAAAATGAACTCTGAAGAAGTAAAGAACAATTTAAATGTCTTATGTCTCTTTGTAATATATTGAAAGATGCTGCTCAAGTTACGAAAAAGGCTTCAACTTTGAAAACTGGAAAGTCGAAATTTAGGTCGGGTTGGTATACCTACAAGAAAAAAGCTCAAAGAAGCCTACGCTGTTATCGGAACTGGAGATCCGCTGTCGGGAAAGCAGAGGATATTCAATACAGAAAATCGTATAAAAAACTGCTGAAAGAAAAGGAGGAATCATACTCGTCTCATAAAATATCAACCTAATTAAAAGCCTAAATAATCCAACCTTACTTTGGAAGGAAGTCCGGACTCTCAATCCAAACAGACGTACCACAAATTCTATAGATATAAATGAATGGTACAGTTACTTTGTCATTATATCTCAAGCCCAGAAACCAGTTCCCCCTCTCTGCCGTGAGTCTTCTGATGATGAGTATATTTATAGAAATATTACGGATGATAAGGTTCTCAATTCCCCCATTTCAGAGGACGAAGTTAGACAAAGTATCAAATCACTGAAAAACAATAAGTCACCAGGTCTAGGTGATATTTTGAATGAAATGATATCCAATGGCCACAATGTTCTTACGCCTTTTTAGCTCGAGTTTTTCAAAGTATTTTTGAACACGGATCTTTTCCTTAAGAATGTGGTAAATCCATTATTATACCTACTCACAAAAAGGATGACATCAATGTGCGCGATAACTTCAAACCCATTTCCCTTACTTCTCTTTTGTCAAAAGTTTATACAAAATATTTTAAATCGAAGACTTGTTTAGTATACAGATGTCTTTGGCTTGCTCCCTGAGGAACAAGCTGGATTTAGAGAAGGTTATTCTACTATAGATCATTTTATTTTTTTCTCTTTACGCAATGGTTCAAAAACTATTCTCAAAAAAATGAAAAGTTGTATGTGGTATTTATTGGTTAAAGAAAATACTTTGATTCTATTAATAGAAAAGCACTTTTTAAAATCCTAGAATGCAACGGAGTCACTGGGAGCTTTTCAAACGCAATCAAAGCCTTGTATACTACTGTTCTGGCAGCAGTCAGAAATAATAGTGAAACGTCATACTATTTCCAATGTCCTAATCGTCTTAAACAAGGGTGCCTTCTAAGTCCCAAATTATTTACAATATTTACCGCAGAAGCTTCAAAGTTTATTAGTGCTCATGCTAAGCACGGAGTTCATTTTATGCCAGATGTTAGCTTATTTTTCACTGATGATGCAATACGCGTATGGGGCACTATTAAGGGTTTAATCTTCCAAGCCTTCAACCACGCGGGTTCAGTTTCAATTTCCCCCAAACCAAGAACCTCTGATATATCCCTGTTACTATTGGTGCATGTGTTGTATCAGATATCCTTCATGTAAAGTTACGGGCTCTAGGCTGTTTTTTTTTTAATTCTCTTATTTTATCACAAAATTTCATTTTGAATAACCTGTCTTTTATCGTTGATTTTAGAACTGAAATGGATTAAAATTTATAGGATAAAAATTTATCTAACTTTGTATTAAACAATATTCACATTAATGAAAAGAACTTGTAAAGGGCGAAAACTCAATACATAGAATCTCTCCTCCATTCCAACTCTCCCACTCCCCATATCCAACACATAATTACTCAGATGTCATACCACTAGAAAGAACGAAAGAGGACCAAAAAAAAAAAAAAAAAAATTAAATAATGTTTTATTCTCTTAAGCGAAATAACCAACATCGATTGGGCTCGTATCATTGTCTAAAATTAAGTCATTCGGAAAAAAAAATAGAAAAGAAATTACATAATCCACCATTTCAGCACCCGTGTCATCTTAAACTAAAACCACATAGCGTCTGCTCGACCAGTGACATTTGTTGTCCATCGAAGATGGGAGGCGGGCTGAAATTTAATTTAATTTAATTTACAATTGTCAAATAAAATATGTAGCAATGTAAAAATTGATCAAAAAAAACAAAAAAAGACTAAAATGTGTCCACACAAACACCAAGAGAGCGCGCAACAGTCGTTGGTAAAGTTTAATCTAAGATTTTAGTGTTTTAACGTTTCAGATCTACCCCTATATAATTATTGCTGTATCTTTAATAAGTTGACTCCTCGCCCACAGGTTAAGAAAGAAATATTCCTTCTTGTTTGAACGCGGGAAATCTGCTAATCTTGTACTTTCTTTATCTATTTAACTCTGTTAAGAAAAGTTAGCGAGCTTTGTAAAATCTGTTGTTTTTTATTATTATTATTTTTTTTTATTTTATTTTACATTCATTTTAAAGTAGGTAGAAATAAATGTGCAGTTAAGAATTCCCGTGGGGTGGTGCACATTTAGGCACTTTTTACATGAATTTATATACTTTTAATTAGAGTTTATATTAGAAAACTACAGAATAAGTACATTTCCCATGAAAGCTATAAATTTTCCGCAAAAAGAAAAAAAGTGCAAGAAAAGTACACTGCCTTGCTAGATTTAATAACTGCACAATAATTTCGAATCTATAAGATAAGAAAAAAAATTAAAGGGAAGATAGAAATTCTAGTTTTTTTCAGACTAGCTAACAGCTATTACTAAATCTGTATAACTATGCTCCGAGGTCTCTTGTGGTATGTCACATGATTAGTAAACGGCATCCTAACATCGATGTTAGGACGCGGATGAGGTATTACTCACAAAGGAAAGAAAAACATTTCCCCATGATATTGCGCACTCACATACACTTGGAGATAAAAAGAGTACAAAACAGAGTAATCCATGAGTATGGCAACCCAAAAAAAAAATCTTTAAAAATTACTACTACTACTACTACTACTACTACTACTACTACTACTACTACTACTACTACTACTACTACTACTACTACTACTACTACTACTACTACTACTACTACTACTACTACTACTACTACTACTACTACTACTACTACTACTACTACTAATAATAACAACAACAACAACAACAACAACAACAACAACAACAATAATAATAATAATAATAATAATAATAATAATAATAATAATAATAATAATAATAATAATAACGCCAAATCTGTAGAGAAGTTAATTATTTTTGCAAGCCAGATTAACTTGTAACTTCCGATATGTAGACAAAAGTAATCTTCACCGGTAGACCTGTGAATGTTCCCGAGTTTTACCTAACAATTCAGTTTTACTCTCTTGAATGGCCCTGCGCGGTCGAGCACGGTTTTTCTAAAAAATAAAAAAAAAGTGGGGAAAATTAATTTTAAGTCATACAAGAAAACTAAAAACAAGGAAAAAAATAATAGAAGGTATAAATTTTGTCCGAAAACGAACATGAAACTCAACAACAACAACGGTAAATTTTGTATTACTAAGGAATTAGACAAACCTCAAACACGGCTAACCAATATATAAATTAATCTATAAAAGAAAAAAAAATGGAGACATGTTGGAGAGTGACACTGAATGTAACAGCTGACGTCATCAACACATACATTATGTCTTTTTAGCTGCAGGACAGAATTCTAAAAATATTCAATGTCATTAAGTTAATCTTGCGTATGAATTTCTTAGCGACGATAGATTTCCAAGTGACAAAATCGTTGAAAATATATATAAAAAAATGGCGTAAACTACGATGATAAATCGATCCTCATCGACAGTGCGAGATGAAGAATATTTGACAAATGTTACCTTCTTATAATCAATCGATCTTGCATTTATTAAAAAAAAAAAAAAAAAAAAAAAAAAAGAGTTTCCCCTGTCTCGAAGGCTTTTGTTTAAATTGCAATAAAGAAATAAACGGGCTAAATGAACGAATAAAGTAAAGATATCGACAGTTTTGACTTTCACAGCGATTGGGTTTACGACTTGCTCCTCTCTCGCAGCAAAGCAAAGTCTGCTGAACCTAGAGAAACAGCTTTCTCTTGGAACGCAGCAAGTTTGTTCCGTAATCTTTTCGACCCTTGAGGTTATAAAAATCGAGGCATCATGTCGGAAGTGTATTTCCAGAGGTCAACCAAATCTAGTTCGAAACTTGAACGAAACATGATTGTCTTCTGTTAGATCTGGTCGGTTTCCGCGGGGCTCCTTCCAAAACTGAAGATCAGCAGCCCGTTGCTAATGATCTGTTCTAAATTTTCCCGAAAGCCTCTGGAGTAGAGGAGGCAGACGCAGGGCGTGAAGATCAACCTGGTGTACCAGATGAGGACGACCATCAGCTCGAGGCGGGTCTGGTCGGTGGGGAAGCCAAACAGGTCGTAGTAGATAAACAGAAAGGTCCTCGGCGACCAGGTCAAAAACTGGAACATTCGGGAAAGAGTATTGCAACACGCACATTAAAAAATTCATGATTTTTTATTTATTTATTTATTTTTTTTTTTTTTTTTTGGGGGGGGAGGGGGGGAGAAAATGACAGTAATTACTCCTTATTATTCAGGAGAAAGTCTTTTAGCGTAGTTATAATAATATATTCAATGGCCCCACGGTTCACGTGAAATGCAGTTTTATAACTCAACACCATAGTAAGGATTTCTTAATAGCTGTCAAGATTAATGACAGCGGTTGGGCTTTGTAAGGACTGGACTTTGCTACATGCCGTGCCAGATATTATAACCTCATGTTCTTCATCTGATGATGAAAAAAAAAAAAAGAAAAAAAAAACGGGATCCCGCTCAGCGTTACACATTAGCTAGCGGAAATCGAGTCAGCTAAAAATCTTAATGAAAAGCCATCTCCACAGGTTGGAACTTCTTATCCTCAACTACCGAAAGAAAAAAAATTCATGCGTCAAAAAACAGTGTTTATCAGAAACTTGGCAACTGAAATTTTCTTTAAAAAAAAAAAGATAAGAAATAAAACAAAGAAAAATAAGAATCAAGATATTTGTTCAGCAGAACTTTAGACATCGGCGTGAGAGAGGCGACGGAGAAAGATTCTGTCCATGCTACATTAGAACTATGCTACTACATGAATGTATTCGTTTATCCCTGGCGGATCAACATTACCAAAATGCTATCACCATTAAAAACAAAAACAAAAACAAAAACAAAAAAAAAACACCCTTCCCCCCAACCCACCCCCACTCTCTGTGGCCCAACACCGACGAAAATAATATGGCGAGAATGAGCTCATAACTCAAGATCAGAGGAGGAGATAACCCACGAAGAGAAGGAATCAAGAGTGGTACCAAAACGTGGGACAAACTATCCTCTCTTCCCCCCCACCCACACACACACACATACCTGTGAGGAGGAGATAACCCACGGCTAAAGACCCTACCATGAGGAGACGGAATCAAGAGTGGTACCAAAACGTGGAACAAACTATCCCCCCCCCCCACATACACACACATACCTGTGAGGAGGAGATGATCCTCAACCTGTACCCTAGCAAGACCAAAGACCCTCGTCGGGCAAAGGTAGGTTAAAGAGTGATGCTACCCAAGAGATCACTCCATCTGTGAGAAGGAGGTGATCCTCAACCTGTACCCTGCACACACCAAAGACCCTCGTCGGGCAAAGAGATAACCCACGACTAGAAGACCCTACCATGAGGAGACGGAATCAAGAGTGGTACCAAAACGAGGAACAAACTATCCTCCCCCCCACACACACACACACACACACATACCTGTGAGGAGGAGATAACCCACGACTAGAAGACCCTACCATGAGGAGACGGAATCAAGAGTGGTACCAAAACGAGGAACAAACTATCCTCCCCCCCTCACACACACATACCTGTGAGGAGGAGATAACCCACGACTAGAAGACCCTACCATGAGGAGACGGAATCAAGAGTGGTACCAAAACGAGGAACAAACTATCCTCTCTTCCCCCCCACCCATACACACATACATACCTGTGAGGAGGAGGTGATCCTCAACCTGTACCCTGCAAGACCAAAGACCCTACCATGAGGAGACGGAATCAAGAGTGGTACCAAAACGAGGAACAAACTATCCTCCCCCCCTCACACACACATACCTGTGAGGAGGAGATAACCCACGACTAGAAGACCCTACCATGAGGAGACGGAATCAAGAGTGATGTAAACAAAAGAGGAGCGAAGTGTGCCTGTCCTGCTCCATCTGTGTGAGAAGGAGGTGATCCTCAACCTGTACCCTGCAAGACCAAAGACCCTCGTCGGGCAAAGGTAGGTTAAAGAGTGATGCTATACAAGAGATCACTGCTCCTGCTCCATCTGTGTGAGAAGGAGGTGATCCTCAACCTGTACCCTGCAAGACCAAAGACCCTCGTCGGGCAAAGGTAGGTTAAAGAGTGATGCTATACAAGAGATCACTGCTCCTGCTCCATCTGTGTGAGAAGGAGGTGATCCTCAACCTATACCATGCTAGACCAAAGACCCTCGTCGGGCAAAGGTAGGTTAAAGAGTGATGCTATACAAGAGATCACTGCTCCTGCTCCATCTGTGTGAGAAGGAGGTGATCCTCAACCTGTACCCTGCAAGACCAAAGACCCTCGTCGGGCAAAGGTAGGTTAAAGAGTGATGCTATACAAGAGATCACTGCTCCTGCTCCATCTGTGTGAGAAGGAGGTGATCCTCAACCTGTACCCTGCAAGACCAAAGACCCTCGTCGGGCAAAGGTAGGTTAAAGAGTGATGCTATACAAGAGATCACTGCTCCTGCTCCATCTGTGTGAGAAGGAGGTGATCCTCAACCTGTACCCTGCAAGACCAAAGACCCTCGTCGGGCAAAGGTAGGTTAAAGAGTGATGCTATACAAGAGATCACTGCTCCTGCTCCATCTGTGTGATTAGAGGATAATCCTCCTCCTTCCACGACTCAAGTATAAAGCCCCCGTCGGGCAGAAATAGCATCAAGATTGGTGTAATTATTAGGGACGAGAAGTTCCTTAACTGACCTACCTGTGTGGAAATGCTGACACTCTCACTCTCCCTTCCCGCCTCACCTCTACCACTCAAGACGGAAGCCCCCGTCAGGCAGAGATAGATCATGAAGAACGAGCAGTGCTGCTGACCCACGTTTGTGAAAAAAACTGAGCCTCCCCCGCTCCCCCGCCCCCTCTCTCTTCAACCTCGCCGCAAGTCCCATGGCCAAGCCCCGCCAGGCAACGCTAACATCAGGAGCCCGCTCCTCTAGTGACCCACCTGTGCTAGGAGAATGAGGCCGTGAGTGAGCACCAGCGCGAGCAAGGGGTCCGTGAGGATGAGTGTGTCGAAATATCCATGGGTGTCCAGGCTCGAAATCTGGTGCAGGCGTTGCTTCGGCCTGGAACAGTTTACAGACATGTCGGTGAGATTCGAACTCATGCCTCTCTGGTTGATGGTATGGAGGGCGAACTGGTTACCGGACACAGCTCGTCTGCTACGAGTTTATGTCTCGGCCTCCAGTAAGAGATCAGTTCAGGACCCGTCAATAAGGCTATCCTTAGTCAATAATAGTGACGGACCCCCTCGCCCCAAAACAAAACAAAACAAAATGAAAACACACACACACACACACGCATATAAAGTGTTTTTCTTTCCACTTTTGTGTAACATTTCTAAGTACACGCCAAGCTTTTTACCTTACAAATTGCATACTCATGCCTCAAAAGTTTAATGAAATGGATCACAATGAAGTTGATATATAATTTTTTACTTGACCCATTCGCTGGTAATCCCAAAATCCGACCTGATGTGTAAGGAGCATCTTGGGGATACCCTAGCTGTAGCTTTCCACGTTTGAATCACATAGCAAAATCAACAAAGGACGTCTAGATCTGGTTCTTTTTTCTTTTTTTTTTTTTAAAGCAAATGATACCAACAAACTTTGTAGACCTAGCTGGTGTAGAGATCTTCATCGATTAGTTTATTTACTTATTTATTTATTAATTTATTTATTTTGGTAAGATGTCCCTGATTCATGAGAAGATCCAGATTCTAGATTCTAGATCTAGATCTAAATTTTAATCCAGAGAGAGAAGTCATACTCTGCGTAGTGACAACGTCACCATTTTGGCGTCACGAAAGACCGGAAGTAAAATGTAGTCATCCTTTCTGTTACAAACGCTATATCTATTCATAGCAAAGCCTCATATTTTTGAAAAACGTAAAATGTCGTTTCCTACAATCCGTTCCTTGCCCCCCAACTTCCATTTAATTTTATCTCTTGGAAATGAGATTGAGAAGCTCGAACTCTACGTTTATAGAATTACCTCTGTGGGTCAGAACGCCCCATAAAGCACCTTCCTGCATCGGGAAATCCTAAACTAAGAGGGGTGTATTTATGAGCAGCAGCCATGATGATTTCTCTTCAGATTTGCTCTAACGTACTAAAGGTGTTGTTATAAATTTGGATCGGAAAAAAGCTATAAACACTCTTCCTCCACCCCCCACCCCCCACCTTTCCCCCCACCCCCCACAGCTTCCATACAAAATGCATACACATACTCACACATAGACACAACCACACCTGAAGAAACAAAACCAACCACGGTGGATCTTACATTACGCTGGATCTAGTAGAAGTTCCTGTCGCCGCTGAGCTGGCTCTGTCTGATCCTGGACATGTGCCTGTATTCAACAAACCCAAATAGATCTTTCCACCATTGTTGCTGTTGTTTTTATTGCTCGGCTCTGCACTGTTAGAAGAACTCACAAAAGGATGAGCCCCCCACGCTCCTGATGGAAGATCTCTGCTGCTCTGACTCGCACACTCAGCTCCGTCATTGACGCCGTCTGGGTGAGGTTGAAGGGGCAAGCGGCGAGAGAAAGGTAGGGCCTATAAGTAAAAAAAAAATCTGTCATATGATGAGAATAAGCTAGAATTTGCTAGAATTGGAGTTGAAATAAAGCGAAGTAAACAGTTTAAAAAGAAAGATTGTTTAAACTGGGGAGAACATGATTTTAACTGTACAAAGCCAGAAGATTGGGTCGAATTCAAAGTATGAAGACACCTTTGATCATTAGTTTTTGATTCACTATTTTATGCATCTTCTCTATAAGTTCGATGGATTGAGCTTACTGTCGTGACAACATTTGTTGTATTGAAAGAAGTTATAGCTGTTAAATTGGAACGAATGAAAATAAAAATTGTAACTGGTTCATGTTCTTGTGTACGAATAGCCTCAAAGGAATACCTCGTCAATAAGGAAGCTCAAAAGACGTTGCGTTCACGCTATGTGAATTCGATGCAAGGGGCATGATATTTCTTACTTGCAGCCATTTGTTTGATTTCCACGTAGTTTATACTCAAGCCTTTGGGATGGGTCATACCGCAAGAGATATACACCATTAATCATATTTAAAGGAATAAATAAATTTTAAGAGGAAAAAGTGTTGACATAATGCACACAGCTGGGTTGCAATTAAACCAAAAGCTGCTTGATTAAACACTCGCTAGCTTCTTTTTTTATTAAAAGCTAGAAATGTCAACTCTTCAAAAAGCCCTTCATTTTATGAGGGAAAAAAATCTTTCAAGTACAAATCACCCAGTTTTATCTGGAAAATCAGTTACTTCTGAACTTTCCTTATTTATAAAATTAAAAAAACAACAACAACCTTTCAACGCTAATTAGAAGACTTTGAATTCTCGGGGGGGAAGCAAAGTCCATCAGTATTTCGGGACGGCATAGCTTCTTATATTTTTTTTTATATTGAAAGCTTCATAGCAGTGGTTACTTAAACGAAACTATAAATAGATTTGAATTATGAAAAAAAAAAATCCCCAACGGTTGTTCTTGCCGTATTCTCCACATTCAGGACGAATGGCCTTACCGTGACCTGCCGGTGTGAGGAACTCGACATGATGCGGATAAAGCTCATCCATCTCGTCTCGGCCTTTCGCGCTCTGAACGCGTTCGATCCCGTTTCCTGTGAGCCGCAATCCCTTGGAGCTATGAATATCGCCAGGGTCGCTGTCCGGCTCAGTTCCGGTGTGGTCCTCAAAGGCAGGCGCTTGCATCCCGAACAGGCGTCTGAAGGTCGCCTCCACGCACCGGCCTTGCTGGGCATGCTGATCGCGCGTGCGGCGCAGGCAGTGCGGACACTCGAGGCCTAGCTCGAGGTCAGCTTCCGCCCTGGACTGGCCGGGGACCTGGGTGTGTCCCTCGCCTCTCTCAACATCCCGCGCCGCATCGCTCGCCGCGCGCGGCAAACTCCACTCCAGAGGGATGAGGCCAGAGAGGAGATCCTGGTAGAGGCCCAGCTCCGCTAACAGGGCTCGCCGCTTCAGACTAACCGACTCGAGCAGACGGCTCGCCAGGTCAGTGGCTGACGGCTCCCACGTTACCCCGTCAAGCGTTGCCGGGCTGTGGCGGGTTGTGTAGTCTGTTTGGGTGCTGTTGGACAAGGCTGATTTACCGCCAGGCGTCATTGCCTCGCTCGCCGGGCTGCAAGGAGGGCACACTTGGATGTCGTGCTGGTCTAGGATAGGACTTGCTGTACTGGTTGAGAGAGCCGTGGGGGATTCATGAGGAGGCGTTGTGACGTCAACTTTTGGCTCGCGGCATGCTAGAGACCGATTCGTCTGAGCCACATTACATTTCAAATCTTCGGCAATGTAATGGCGATCAATCTTCCTTGACAGCTGACCCGATGGAATTCGTATTGTCACACCGGGCTTTTTCTGTTTTACTAAATGGAAAGGGTCAACTGCTGATGAAGACACGCTCAATGCTGTATCGCTGCTAGGTAGGGAAGGATACGTGTCGGACATAGCTTCCGATGGTCTGCTACTGTGGCTAACAGACAGCTCGTCCAAACTTGGAGAACGGACACAACGCTTGGACTTTTGTTCGCCAATAAGGTCATGTGTACTCCGGGTTCCAAGTTTGGAATCACTCTTGTTTTCTAGGATCTCCTCTTGGTTAAACTCGCATACTTCCCTCTCGCAACCACAAAAATGTCTGGGAGATTGGGAAGAAAGGGCTTTTAGTTTCTCATAAAGCTCGGAAGAGAAATTTTCCGTGGCATGATGGTGTACCGAACAAGCAGGTGCTTTGCTCTTGCGTCCTTTCTCTAGATTTATCTTTCTAACGGCTTTGCCTAGAACGCCTGAAATGCCGGGGTCCACTGCACTCGAAGCTGCGTGTTCAGCCAAGATTCCATTGACCGCTTCTGTGCTGTAAGCGCTGCGGGTATTCCCAGAACTCTCGGAATCCGTGCGGTACTTCTGCGTCTTATCGGCCATGGGCAGACGATATGGTCTCTGAGTTACACAGACAGTATCCTCGACACGATTCGGAGTCTTCTCCCAAGTTGCGCTGTGCGTTTGAAGCCGCGTCTTAACATCGTAAAACTGAAACCAAATTTGTCTTGCCTTCAGGAGATCGCCGTATGTCACGCACCCGACTGCACGCAGCTCTGGCACCGGCCACTCTTTGTTTGCGCGTTCAGGTACATCTTCATCATCATCCAAAGATGTTTGGCCCTCCGAGGTGTTGTTAGCTGCTGGCTCAGTGACGCCATAGAAAGCCAGCCATTGGCCGACCGCTTCGTCAACCTCACTCATCTGCTGGGATGTAAGGAGACCATCCTCTGTGTCGGCGTCTTCCTCCACCTCCACTCGAGATTGAGTGGAGAGCTTGTCTCTCCACCCAACATGCCCCGCCAGTCTGCCCTCGGTATTAACGTGTGTCAGATGTTGGCGTCTAATCGACTCACCACGTGTCGCCGCTGTCGTGTTGGAAGCCACGGTGCTGCCACTCAAGCCGTATGTCTGACCATCTGGATCGGGACTACAGTGCACTTGATAAAACTGCAACCAAGTGTCCACTGCGCTTTTATTATGAGCTGAGCTTGAAGACGACAACGAGCTGTTTCTTTCCTTGTCAAGGCTCTGACAAGTCCAGTCTTTCAGCATTAGTCTATATCTGGCTGTCTTTTTCTTCCCAAGATGGTAGAATTTCTCGCCACCATTGCTCGTTTTCAAGTGCCCAAATGTCCTTTTGGCACCTAGCACCGGAAACAGGCTGACATCTTTGTCCTTCTCTTCGAAGGTTTCTTTCTGACCCTGGGATCGCTGGCATGGATCTGAGCTTCTTTGTTCGGGAGTGTCATTTTGGTTGACGTTATTATCAACAGGACAAGGCTGTCCCCTCGCAGTGCCCATGCTATAGGTGGTACTTTCCTTCAGCTGTCCTACGGAGTTATCAGAGGCGAGCTGATGACTCCTGATGACTGCCCTGGCTGACGCATCAGATGCTGAAGTCTGTTCCACCAGAGGATGAGCTTCTACTGTAGGGAAGATGAAGAAGGGATCGAATTTTCCTGTGTCCTTTGTCGAAGCTTGCGAACACGGTCGATCCTTCTGGCCGTCTCGGCGCAGATGGCAGCCGAACAGGTTATCCCATCCTTTCCACTCTCTTTCCAGATCGTCGTCTTCTGTGTCTTCATTCCCGTCACCGATTGTAAACAGCGCAGACTTCGTGCCAGCCGCTCCACGACGCCGAGGACTCACGCCTAAAGCTCCACCGCTTCCGGCAACATTGTTCTTGACCCAAGACAGCGAGCCCGAATGGGCTTTCCGGGTCAAGGTCGTCTCCGATTCGTTTCTTGTAATGCTGGAGGAGGAAATTTCTCTGCCGCACTGGTCCAGGCTGGCAGAGCTTTGATTGTCTTCTTGTATGCTCAGACAAGAGCGCAACGTGTAGAGAGAATCTGTGCGCACCTTGTTGAACTGGCCCCCGGGAATCTCCGTTAGTTCATCATCTGAAAATGATAGGGCGGGGAGGATTGGCGCTGTGCTATCCGAGATGTCTACAACAGGTTCTGTGTTCTCCTCAGCTTTAGAAGCTTGCATAGGATCAATGTCCTGTTGAATTGGCGCGCATGTCTCACTCCGTTTTTCCTGAATATTCGTGGGCTCATGCCAATATTTGTCGATGCTGTTAAATATCCTAGCGCTTTTGTGCAGTTCGGATTTTTCACTAAGGTCACAAAGGACGTGCCGTCCACTTGTCCATTGCTCAGACAGTCTTCTCGTAACTGTGGCTTTGGGCGGCGAATAGAATGCTGCTTGCGGTGTGTAAGCCACACACTGGTCGATTGAGCTGAATCCGTCACTGGCGAGAACTTCGGACTCATGTCCTGAGCTCCATTTACCAATAACAGGAGCTTTCTGCTCGCTGGATGGACTGCATGTATCAATGACACGAGGACCTTGCTGGTTAATTGAGCTGAATGTATCAATGGCATCAGGTTTTTGCTCGTTGATTGAGCTATATGTATCAATGACATGATGTTCTTGCTCGTTGATTGAGCTGAATGTATCAATAACACGAGGTTCTTGTTCGTTGATTGATCTGAAAGTATCAATGACATGAGGTTTATATTCGTTGATTGAACTGTATGTATCAATGACACGATGTTCTTGCTCGTTGATTGAGCTGTATGTGTCAATGACACGAGGTTCTTGATCGTTGATTGAGCTGAATATATCGATGAAACGAGCTTCCAGTTTTTTGGCTGTACTGCGTGTATCGATGAAATACGTTTCTAGGCCATTTTCTGTAAACTCGAGTCCTACGTTTTTTCCCGTAATCCAACCGCAATATTTTTTTGCTCTGACGCCTCCACCGAGATCCATGTCACGGTTCTCTGCAAAGCTGGCAAATGTCACTTCTTCTCCTTCTTCCTTCAACAAAACATGGCCCAAATTCGCCCGGAACCGTCTCTCAAAGTTCAGAGTTATCCTCCCGGAAATCGAACTTCGCGACGGTGACGTCTTCACATCCGGTTGATGCGCCTCCTCTCGGGGTAGCAAAGCTTCCTTGTCGGGACCCATCCTGGGCTTCAGGGTGAGCACGGGTCTGTTTGACGCGGTGTGTCGACCTCCTGGCGCCGCTAGCGCCGACCGCTGGCCGGACACGTTATGGTTGTGTTGTTTATTGGAAAAGCTCTTGCCGTCCGCGATGTACGAGAAGGTCTGGTTATTGTCGATGCTGGTCTCCGTGGTAAGACCCTGGTTTCGCTGAGGGTTTTCCTCCTTGCTGCTCAGCCAGAATTCTGGGACGGTGTCCAACGAGGTGGTCGAAATGTTGGGACTGCGCGGCTTGAGTTGACAGCTGGAGGTTACCATCAGCTTCGGCGGCTCGCAAAATGTCATGGTTTTAACCTGGGGTCTGGCCCGACCTAGGCAAGGGCAACAGCGCGGCCCCCGCTGCTTCTGTCTCCTGGAGATGAGAGAAAGTGATAAGTGTTTGAGAAACCCAGTTCTTACCCAAAAGTCTCCCAATATAATCAAAGACCCTATTTGAGAAGGCTATGGACTTCCACCCCCCCTCCACCCAACTGTCTCCTGGAGATGAGAGCAAGTGATAAGTGTTTGAGAAACCCAGTTCTTACCCAAAACTCTCCCAATATGATCAAAGTTCCTATTTGAGAAGGCTATGCACTTCAAACTGTCTCCTGGAGATGAGGGCAAGTGATAAGTGTTTGAGAAACCCAGTTCTAACCCAAAACTCTCCCAATATAATCAAAGATCCTATTTGAGAAGGCTATGGAATTCACCCCCCCCCCCCCCCCCCCTTTTCCTAACTGTCTCCTGGAAATGAGTGCAAGTGATCAGTGTATTGAAAACCCAATTCTCTCCAAATACTCACCCAATATCATTAAATATCCTATACGAGAAGGCTATGGACTTTCCCCTCGCCCTTCCCCCGCCAAAAAAATGCCTGAAAGTGCACTGTCTTGAGGCTTCTATCTATCCATTTTATATATAAACCTACTCAAGAACGATTGTTGAAAAAGCGTTCTAACTAGATTTGGACTTGACAAAATTAGTTGTCGAATTTCCACTAGTAACTAAGTTAACCCTTTCCCAGCCGCGCCATCTGCACCCCGTGTGTACCGTCTGACCATGAGGTTCTAGAAGTGGCTGTATTTCATGAACGCAGGGATGTCGGTAGAAGGTGCTTGTCCATCATCCAGCGCTTAGAAGTGCAAGTGGTGCGAAGGACTACCAGTTGGCGATTTCGAATGGAGGCTGCATCACCAAAAGGTTATGTTTTTCAACTGATTTTGATGAAGGCAGATAGCAAGTGTGAACCAAGGATTCATCACTTACCAGTATTCCCTCAAGATTGCTAGGAAGTGGAGCAGCAGTGTGGCCAGGAGCGCCGCGTGCATCAAAGAGGAGTAGTGGATGTACAGGAACCGCGTGGGAAACAAACACTTGTCGAACGCGTTTTGGTACAGAGTCGCACCCACCTGAGGTGTGAAAGAAGAAAACAAATTCATCGAAAAGGGTGGTGATTAAAAAATAGCAAGTTTTTTAGATAGGGTGAGAGACAGAGAGGTCATTATCATTAACTTTTATCATTATAATTATCATTATCTTTACTAACATGACCATCATTATTTTGATCATCATATCATAATCTTGATCATCATAATTGTGATTACCTTTTAGCGTTATAATCATCATTATCTGTACTAGCATGACCAATTATCTCTATCATCATAATTATCATTATCTTTTTATCATTATAATCATCATTAGCTTTATTATCATGATCATCATTATCTCTATCATCATAATCATTATTATCTTCATTATAATAACAATCATTACCTTAATCCTTGTAGTGAACATCTTTATTATCATGATCATCAATATTTCTATAATCACAATCATCATTATCTTCATTATAATAACAATCATTACCTTTATGATTGTAGTGATCATCTTTATCATCATGACCATCAATATTTCTATAATCATAATCATCATTATCTTCATCATGATTATAATCATTACCTTTATCATTGTAGTCATTATCTTTATTATCATGACTATTATTATTTTTCTCATCATTATCAACATTATCTTCATCATGATAACAATCGTTTCCTTTATCATTGTAGTGATCATCTTTATTTTCACGACCATCATTATCTCTATCATTAAAACCATAGCCATCAACACCTCTATCTCCATCCTCCTCCTAGTCCTCATTATCCTCGTTACCCATTATAAAGAATACCACACAATATCACACAGAAATACACATAACCACAAAAAAAACGACAATAATAACAACAACACCACCACCACCAACAACAACAACAACAACATCAACACCAACAACAACAACAACAACCAGTTCACTAGAACTACAACCGTGCCACTGACGTCTGCCAAGATGAACCCGAGCATGGAGCTGAAGAGCCAGGTGAGCATGACCTTGATCCTCTGTCGCGCCAGATTTGTGCCGGCGCAGCGCTGGAAGCTCGACCTTGTCGTGGCGCCCCCGCTCACCGTGGAGAGGGTCAAGGTCGGTGCCTGCCCAAACGAGGTCAAGCTGACGGTCGGGGCGGACTTGACCGTGGTCTCCGTGTTCCGGGAATGGCGAGTGACGCGCTCGAGCTCCGGACTGGGCTGGCTGGTCATGGTTGTCTTCCGCTTGTAGGTCAGCCCGCGCTTTACCGCGCTGTAGCGATCGCTCGTCATCAGGTGCAAGAGGAACAGCTGCTGCAAGGTCACGGTCATACTGATGAAGGTCGCGAGCTGGCGCGCGGTAAGCGGCGTGAGACAGCGTGCGTGGCCGGCGCGGTCGATAGAGAGGGGGATATAGAGAAGTATGGATGGGTTTGAAATTTGAAGCGGTTAGCACTAAATTATCTTCTCAATACTATTTGGTTAGAAACAGCGCTAACGCGACAAAAACAAAAAAAAACAAACAAAAAAAAACCTCAACATAATAAGAGAAATCAGCTTCCTCTGTACTTTCCTAATCTATTTAAAGACCCTTTTAAAAGCTTATCAGCAGAAGGCTACAAAGTCCCGTTAAAAAAAAAAAGTTGTCTTAATATACACTGGCTTGCAGGACTCATAGCTACGCATTTATTTTATCCTTCTTGATAACTGGCCTGCAAAAGGATCTACAAATAGATTTGGGTTTTACAAAATTAGCCAACTGTTCTTCCTTTTGTCTCTCCACTACATTTATTTTATCCTTCTTGATAACTGGCCTGCAAAAGGATCTACAAATAGATTTGGGTTTTACAAAATTAGCCAACTGTTCTTCCTTTTGTCTCTCCACTACTTTGAAGGCGATAGTTGAAGCATAAAAGATTTCAGCACAAAGAATTTCATCTTTGCCCATCTCGGTGGGACAAATTGGCTCTAAAAAACTGGAGACCAGAATCGGGACACAGACAAACAACTGATGGGTCGACCCACACCAACAGCAACTGTACAAAGAGAGAGAGAAAGAGAGAGGGGGGAGAGAGAGAGAGAGAGGGGGGGAGAGAGAGAGAGAGGGGGGAGAGAGAGAGAGGGGGGAGAGAGAGGGAGAGAGAGAGGGAAGAGAGAGGGGGAGAGAGAGAGAGAGAGAGAGAGAGAGAGAGAGAGAGAGAGAGAGAGAGAGAGAGAGAGAGAGAGAGAGAGGAAGAGATAGATGCGAAATTTAAGATTAATCAGTTTTCTTTTCTCCCCTCCTCTCCGAATCCATTCTCTTCACAAGAACTTTCTACAGAAATTAACTTAAAGATATCAACTAAACCGACAAAAATCATATGGAAAAAAAAAACGAGAAAAGCAGAGAGGGAGGGAGAGGGTGAAGAAAGAATAAAAAAAAAAACCTGCCGGAAGGAGATACAAAGCAGTATCGCACTCACAGGGAAGTGTTGGAGAGAGGGAAGAAGGAAGAGGGGAGGTGGAGTGGGTGAAGAAAGAATACAGAGCTGCCGGAAGAAGAGACATAGCAACTTACCAAACACGTGTACGAGGCCGAGAGAGGGAAGAAGGGGGAGGGGAGGTGGAGTGGGTGAAGAAAGAATACAGAGCTGCCGGAAGAAGAGACATAGCAACTTACCAAATGTACGAGGCCGAGAGAGGGAGGAAGGGGGAGGGGAGGTGGAGTGGGTGAAGAAAGAATACAGAGCTGCCGGAAGAAGAGACATAGCAACTTACCAAACACATGTACGAGGCCGAGAGATGGAGGAAGTTGGGGGGAGGGGAGGTGGAGTGGGTGAAGAAAGAATACAGATCTGCCGGAAGAAGAGACATAGCAACTTACCAAACACCTGTACGAGGCCGAGAGAGGGAAGAAGGGGGAGGGGAGGTGGAGTGAGTGAGGAAAGAATAAAAAAAAAACCTGCCGGAAGGAGATACAAAGCAGTATCGCACTCACAGGGAAGTGTTGGAGAGAGGGAAGAAGGAAGAGGGGAGGTGGAGTGGGTGAGGAAAGAATACAGAGCTGCCGGAAGAAGAGACATAGCAACTTACCAAACACCTGTACGAGGCCGAGAGAGGGAAGAAGGGGGAGGGGAGGTGGAGTGGGTGAGGAAAGAATACAGAGCTGCCGGAAGAAGAGACATAGCAACTTACCAAACACCTGTACGAGGCCGAGAGAGGGAAGAAGGGGGAGGGGAGGTGGAGTGGGTGAGGAAAGAATACAGAGCTGCCGGAAGAAGAGACATAGCAACTTACCAAACACGTGTACGAGGCCGAGAGATGGAGGAAGGAAGAGGGGAGGTGGAGTGGGTGAAGAAAGAATACAGAGCTGCCGGAAGAAGAGACATAGCAACTTACCAAACACCTGTACGAGGCCGAGAGAGGAAAGAAGTTGTTGGGGGGGGGGGGGGAGGGGGGTGGGGGAAGAAAGAATACAGATCTGTCGGAAGAAGAGACATAGCAACTTACCAAACACATGTACGAGGCCGAGAGATGGAAGAAGTTGGGGGGGGGGGGGGGGGAGGGGAGGGAGGGAGTGGGTGAAGAAAGAATACAGATCTGCCGGAAGAAGAGACATAGCAACTTACCAAACACATGTACGAGGCCGAGAGAGGGAAGAAGGGGGAGGGGAGGTGGAGTGGGTGAGGAAAGAATACAGAGCTGCCGGAAGAAGAGACATAGCAACTTACCAAACACCTGTGAAAGGCCGAGAGAGGGAAGAAGTTGTTGGGGGGGGGGGGGGGAGGTGGGGTGGGTGAGGAAAGAATACAGATCTGCCGGAAGAAGAGACATAGCAACTTACCAAACACATGTACGAGGCCGAGAGATGGAAGAAGTTGGGGGGGGGGGGGGAGGGGAGGTGGAGTGGGTGAAGAAAGAATACAGATCTGCCGGAAGAAGAAACATAGCAACTTACCAAACACATGTACGAGGCCGAGAGATGGAAGAAGTTGTTGGGGGGGGGGGGGGGGGGGTGGAGTGAGTGAAGAAAGAATACAGAGCTGCCGGAAGAAGAGACATAGCAACTTACCAAACACATGTACGAGGCCGAGAGAGGGAGGAAGGGGGAGGGGAGGTGGAGTGGGTGAAGAAAGAATACAGAGCTGCCGGAAGAAGAGACATAACAACTTACCAAACACGTGTACGAGGCCGAGAGAGGGAAGAAGGGGGAGGGGAGGGGGAGTGGGTGAAGAAAGAATACAGAGCTGCCGGAAGAAGAGACATAGCAACTTACCAAACACCTGTACGAGGCCGAGAGAGGAAAGAAGTTGGGGGGAGGTGGAGTGGGTGAAGAAAGAATACAGAGCTGCCGGAAGAAGAGACATAGCAACTTACCAAACACATGTACGAGGCCGAGAGAGGGAGGAAGTCGAACCAACGAAGCCAGAACTTGAGGTTAACCACAAAACCTGCGGAATGGAGAATTGAGACCGTTGTGTTATTGAATGATGTTATTTTCACTGATGCTACCGCTGCTGCTGCTGCTGCTGTTCATGCTGATGTTGTTAAAATTATCAAGGAATCTTCGAGATAACCTTCCAATTATTTTTGCAAGGTTTGTCCCTCACTGTGGTTTGCCCCCCCCCCCCCCCCCAAAAAAAAAAAAAAAAAAAAAAATCTCTATCATCTCTCTCTCTCTCTCGTATCATTACTTGGACTTTGCTTGTCTCACATTATTATTTCTTTACTTTTCACCCCTCATACATGTATATAGTGGATTCTTACAATACATGTTACCAGCCATTATTATAGTGGACACTTACAATACAATATGTCAGCCATTATATAGTGAACCTTTACAATACAGAATATCAGCTATTATATAGTGGAGACTTACAATACAGTATATCAGTCATTATATAGTGGACACTTACAATACAGTATATCAGCCATTATATAGTGGACACTTACAATACAGCATATCAGTCATTATAATAGTGTACACTTACAGTACAGTATATCAGCCATTATAATAGTGATCACTTACAGTACAGTATATCAGCCATTATAATAGTGTACACTTACAGTACAGTATATCAGCCATTATAATAGTGTACACTTCCAATACAGTATATCAGCCATTATAATAGTGTACACTTACAATACAGTATATCAGCCATTATAATAGTGGACACTTCCAATACAGTACATCAGCCATTATAATAGTGATCACTTACAGTACAGTATATCAGCCATTATAACAGTGTACACTTACAGTACAGTATATCAGCCATTATAATAGTAAATATTTACAGTACAGTATATTAGCCATTATAATAGTGAACAATTACAGTACAGTATACAGCCATTATAATAGTGAATACTTACAATACAGTATACAGCCATTATAATAGTGAACAATTACAGTACAGTATATCAGCCATTATAATAGTGAATACTTACAATACAGTATACAGCCATTATAATAGTGAACAATTACAGTACAGTATACAGCCATTATAATAGTGAACACTTACAATACAGTATACAGCCATTATAATAGTGAACAATTACAGTACAGTATACAGCCATTATAATAGTGAACACTTACAATACAGTATATCGGCCATGGCCAGGTGGAACATGTAGTAGTTGAAGACCACTTGCAGGCGGACATCCCTTATGAAGGCAGCGAGGATGAGGCTGTTGAGCACCAGGGCACACATCACGATGAAGATGCCGAGGAAAGCCTCAATCAGCTCGTAGAGGTCACGGTTATCGACTGGAGGTGTCGTGTGAAATTTGGGGTGGTCGAACTCAGTATTGGTGGTATTGTTGAAACCTGAACTGGCCATAGGTCTAGTTGCTGTCTGACTCGTTAGAGGTCAGCTTTATTCTGTAGGTGGAGGAAACCGAGGAATTGCTGATACTTCTGATTCGATTGATTCGAATCTCTTTGTTTGGCAAGCCGCCCTTTCTAATTTTCCTTCATGTACCGAAGGGTTTTTTCGTGCATGACCCATATCTTACCAGCAATGTGACTTTGGCAGTGCCTGTGCTTAAAACAACATTCTTTTATTTCAAATTTAAAGGAATTGGCTAAGATGGTTCGCTTGAAAAACCGGTCTTTAATTAATATTTCATCACCTACAGTTATGATGGAAATCCAACCGATGGTATTTTTAGGTGCTTGCTAATATAAAGGTTTGCTTCGCCGAAAGGTAGACCTATCGTAATAAAATTGATGTTCTTTCTTTACAAAATCTGTCATTAAAATCATTTAGCATTGATACTTTTGTCTAACCATTGTGATCTGTCCCAGAAGTGCTTAGGACAAAAATTCAAAGGCTGTTATTATGAGTGAATAAATGAGAGCCGCCTTTTTATTATTTGACTACTAAAGCTAAGGTAAAAAATAATAAGGGGGAGAAAGTAAGCGAATACACAAATGTTTATAGTTATCTAGTCAGCGCTTATATTTTCAGTGTGAACTTTAGTCTTCATTGGGTTATCCGGCTCTATTTTGATCTTCAGACCGCATAATTTTTAAAAAATCTAGAACATGAATATGATTTCTGCCACATAGCCATCCTAAATAAACATTAACTGTATGAAAGCCCTATCCTCCTTAGTGTCTAAACCTTTTTTTTAATCTATAACATTGGGCGAATATTCTGTCTAACCCAGAACTAACCTTTCACTCTATTAATAAAACAATTCCATTATTATTTCACTTTACTCGCACCTTGCTAAACTGAATCATCTTGAAAATAGTCTGCCGACCAACTGGATCAGTTCTAGATTTAGATCTAAACTTATCAAGGTATAAACATCATATAGATCTAGCTACAGGATTCCTAGATCTAGTTCTAATCCAGCTTTCCCAATGTTGATTTATCCGTTTCATCGTCATTTCAAAACAGAGAAATTGAAAAAAAAATATTCCGAACTTTGCAGATAGTTTCAAGCGATCTGTATCGCGTCTCTCTGTATTTAAACACTTATTTAATTCGTGGAATCTAAACTAGATATGAAATCACAGTATTTTATCTGAGAGAGGCACTTTTCCTTTTGTTGGGCTCGTTCTTCTGTTATGTTCCCTTTCAACTGACTTACAACAAATGAACATTTGCCTACTTTTCAAAATTACCGATCAGATGTGCAAACTGCAAAGACGCGCATGGGGATGTAGGGCCTACTAAAGAGGATCAAAACTCAACGGCTGGATTTTTCTTCAAATACAAAGGGCAAAAAGGAAGTAGATCTTATTCATAATTCATATTTAATTTTTAGTACGTCGCCATGTTGACTGACAAAATGAAGGCTATTCACGAATTTAAACCACTTAAAATAATCTTAAGGATAAGATAAGAGAATACTTACGGATGAAGCGAATTACAGTTTGAAATAACACATGTCTAAGATTCTTGGTGAGAGTTATAGTTATGATTTTATGTTCCGCCTTCTCGCGCTAACATCTTTTTTATTTTAAATAATCAACTTATTACACTTCTGTTCATGACAATCTTACAACTTTGTAGCAATAATGTTTCATATCATCGTGTAATAAGGGTCTGCTTCACATTTCTTAACTTGAAAACAAACAAACAACAACAACAACAACAACAACAACAACAACAACAAATCCCTCTCTTTTTATGCTGTTGCTATTGTTGTTGTTCTTAGTGGTGCTGTTCTTGTTCTTGTTGTTGCAGATGTAGCTCCTTTTCTTCTTCATACTAATCCTTTTTCATTTTTTTCTTTTTCTTCTCCCTCACCCTCTTCTTTCTCTTTGTTCTCCACATCACGCCATTTTTTCCATTTTCCCTGACCGTCTTCGTCCTTTCCTTTTTCTTTCTCTCTTTCTCCTTTTCCTTCTCCATTTTCCTCTGTGGTCACTCTCCTTTCTATCTTTCTGTATTCTCTGTTTTTTTTCCTTTATTCATCTTTTTTATCATCTGTTCTATTTTTCTTTAAAATTCCTCTATCTTTTGTCTTACCCGATATCTTCGTAATTTTATTACTGTTATTATTATTATTATTATTATTCTTATTCTTATTCTTATTATTATTATTATTATTATTATTATTATTATTATTATTATTATTATTATTATTATTATTATTATTATTATTATTATTATTATTATTATTATATATAATTATTATTATTATTATTATTATTATTATTATTATTATTATTATTATTATTATTATTATTATTATTACTTTTATTATTATTATTATTATTATTATTATTATTATTATTATTATTATTATTATTATTATTATTATTATTATTATTATTATTATTATTATCATTATTATTATTATTATCATTATTATCATTATTATTATTATTATCATTATTATCATTATTATTATTATTATTATTATTATTATTATTATTATTATTATCATTATATATAATTATCAACCTCCTTTCCTTCCTATCCTGATCCTCTTCTCCTGAAGTCCACATCACTTCACTCTTCT
>JAWDGP010004186.1:0-20037 GCA_033675545.1 Elysia crispata
ACCCAACATTGATTCTGACAGGAGCTTGAACCCAACATTGATTCTGACCGGAGCCTGAACCCAACATTGATTCTGACAGGAGCCTGAACCCAACATTGATTTCAACAGGAGCCTGAACCCAACATTGATTCTGACAGGAGCCTGAACCCAACATTGATTCTGACAGGAGCCTGAACCCAACATTGATTCTGACAGGAGCCTGAACCCAACATTGATTCTGACAGGAGCCTGAACCCAACATTGATCCCGACAGGAGCCTGAACCCAACATTGATTCTGACAGGAGCCTGAACCCAACATTGATTCTGACAGGAGCCTGAACCCAACATTGATTTTGACCGGAGCCTGAACCCATCGACAGGAGCCTTAACCCAACATTGATCCCGATCGGAGACTGAACCCAATATTGATCGTGATTGGAGACTGAACCCAATATTGATCCCGATCGGAGACTGAACCCAATATTGATCCCGATCGGAGACTCAACTCAACGGTTATTCCGATCGGAGACTGAACCCCACTTTGATCCCGACCGCAGACTGAACCCAAAATTGTGCCCGATCGGAAACTGACCCCAACGTTGATCCCGAACGAAGACTGAACCCAACGTTGATCCCGTCCGGAAACTGAACCTAGTGTTGATCCTTGTTAGTAGACTCCATTCAGTGTTTCAGGTTGCTCCGAGACTCGCACCCTCAGCTACTTTGCTGAAGGTAAAGTTTTGTGTACCTGTCGAACAAAAAATTAAATGCACTGATTCCTACGGCATCAACAGTACGTATGGCGCAGAGACAATCCAACATGATCAATTCTGTAGCGAGACACACACACACACGCTGATTACACAAGGAAAATCACAACGACGTTCGTATTCCTCGTTTATTTCATTGCCACTGCAATTTGGATACTTCAGTATTTAACATTGTACTCTACCGGAGATCAATAGAACTATCATACTTCAATATTTAACATTGTACTCTACCGGAGATCAATAGAACTATCATACTTCAATATTTAACATTGTACTCTACCGGAGATCAATAGAACTATCATACTTCAATATTTAACATTGTACTCTACCGGAGATCAATAGAACTATCATACTTCAATATTTAACATTGTACTCTACCGGAGATCAATAGAACTATCATACTTCAATATTTAACATTGTACTCTACCGGAGATCAATAGAACTATCATACTTCAATATTTAACATTGTACTCTACCGGAGATCAATAGAACTATCATACTTCAATATTTAACATTGTACTCTACCGGAGATCAATAGAACTATCATACTTCAATATTTAACATTGTACTCTACCGGAGGTGAATACAATTATCATACTTCAATATTTAACATTGTACTCTACCGGAGGTGAATACAATTATCATACTTCAATATTTAACATTGTACTCTACCGGAGGTGAATACAATTATTATACTTCAATATTTAACATTGTACTCCACCGGAGGTGAATACAATTATCATACTTCAATATTTAACATTGTACTCTACCGGGGGTGAATACAATTATTATACTTCAATATTTAACATTGTACTCTACCGGGGGTGAATACAATTATTATACTTCAATATTTAACATTGTACTCCACCGGAGGTGAATACAATTATCATACTTCAATATTTAACATCATAATCTATCGGAGGTCAGTTCAATAATCAGACTTCAATATTAACATTGTACTCTATCGGAGGTCAATTCAATTATCAGACTTCAATATTTATCATTGTATTCTACCCAAGGTAAAAAAAATTATCAAATTTCATTATTTAACAAAGCATTTTATGTTAACGTTATCTTTCGCAATCCAATACTTACTCTCTCTCTTTCTCTCTCTCTCTCTCTCTCTCTCTCTCTCTCTCTCTCTCTCTCTTTATATATATATATAATGTAAGTTCGTGATTGTCAACTACTGATAGAATGATACTGATAAATATCTGTGACAACAGCAAATAATGATGATTACAATATAGAAGAAAAAAGATAAAGGGCGATCGTTATTTTGATTATGATCGTGATGAGGACTTTGGCTATGCTTTCTGCGACGACGAAGATGACTACCATGATGAAGGTGTGAATAAAAATAGAAACCATAAAGACAAGGATAAAGAACAGAGTGGAGAAAATTAACCACAGCCAGCTTTGTCAGCACAACAGGCATATTGACCGCCATCTCAGTTATCTTCATCATTAATATTAATAAAAAAAAAACTCCCTGGAAGGGTGGATTTTGGGAGTGGAGGGGGGGGGGGGAGTTGGATGGAGGGATGGGGGATACGTCAGAATTTGTTTGATACCATGAGATAAGCGTGAAATCTAGAGCATATGAAACTTCAAATCCGTCTGTGCTTTACAAGGATACTGCTGTGTAAAAAAAAATAGATACAATATCATTGTCTCAAGAGTTAATAGTAACTATACAGCACTCCCACCCCAATTCAAAGACATTTTCTCGATCGATTTCTAATAGAGTTATCGATATCTTGCCGGAGACACAACATAGAAAAGAAAAAATACTGACTGAAGACAGAATGTTCTCCCCAGCTTGAGCTGGAGCAATAGTGCACTAAGCCGAACTGAAGGAAGTTCAAGTAATTTAAATTAACGACATTAAGTTTTTATAGATTTAGATCATGCAAAGTGTTCAGGAAAAATTAGAATGAATTTTGTGCACAACACATTTGAAAGGTCCATACACTAGTCTGGCCCATTCGCGACTTGAGTCTTTAGAACGCAGTTTTCATGTAGAAACCTCGATGAGACATTATCTGTGTTGGTGCTTGTCAAGAAGCACCGCCCCCTGGGGCAGGGCGAAGCTGTGATCCACCTGTGACTGCAACTTCTGCATGCTCAGGTCAAACTTGGATGAAGCTTCTAGGACCTGCTCATTGATACGGTCGTGCTGGGTGTGGCGGCTGTAGCCTTTAGAGAAATAGTCGGCGTCCTCGTAGGCTGCCTGCAGCACGAACGGTCGGTTAAACTCAGGGTTGAGAAATGTCCCTGCATTAGGGGCAGGTTGATAGTAGCCCCAACTCATTGGGGCGTGGTTTGGCGCGGTCATGTAGTGCGGATTGGCTGGAGCAACGAGGTACTGGGCGTGAGCTTGGTGGCGAGGTGAATTGTGATTGGATGCCGTGGTTGCCCAACCTTTCGGTTCTTCAGGAGTGTCTTTTGGGGCGGAGTCAAAAGAGGATAGGTCCTCCCCTCTCTGCATGGCAAGTTTTTTCCTAGTGCTCTCGCGGTTCCTCTCGACACAGCAAGCACAGCTTAGCCCGCCCCCTGGGCCGACCCCGCCCCCTACCCCGGCTCCGCCCATCCCTGTGGAGTCACCGTGTAAGACTGGCATGACCTGTCCGTAGCGTGCATAGTGGAGATAGTCAGCCACCACCTGGTCAACAGCCCTGTGAGAGAGATAGGGAGAGAGAGGGAGAGAGAGAGAGAGAGAGAGAGAGAGAGAGAGAGAGAGAGAGAGAGAGAGAGAGAGAGAGAGAGAGAGAGAGAGAGAGAGAGAGAGAAGGGTTGGGAGAGGGGGAGGGAGAGGAGATCGGAAATCATAGTAATTCTTAGAAAATTTTCACTCATGAAGACTGTCCATTCAAAAAACAAAAAACAAAAACAAAACAAAAAACAAAATAAAAAAAACCTACAACAAAGAAACAAGAAACCAAAACTAGTTCAAAACAGCTATATTTCATTTTGTGATGGTTTTCAGCCTCTTTTTCTTTCTTTCTTTCTTCTTTAAACAAATCTTGTTATGATATTCAAATCAATAAATAAATATCTATATCCCCAATTTCTAACTTTTCAGTAACTATGAAGTATATAATTATTGTACAGTTGGTATATTTTACAATAAAAATTTTTTTTTTTCACAAAAGTTCTCATCTGTATTTTTTATAGCTATATTTTAATTTAGACTTTACACTTATCATAAGTGAAATCAACATTTTTTTAAAGCCTACACTTTTCCCTTATAATAGCTCTAGCTGATGTATTCATAAGTCATTTTCGACTTAAGGAACAGCTTTACTTCGTAATTTTTTAAGGCAATGGCTCTAGATATATAGACAATTTTCCAATAATTTTTGTTCAAAGCTCGATGACCGAAAAAATATTTTATGAAAGATTGGATTGAAAACCCACCGGTTATCAGTATTAGCTCTGGATTCAATCACCTCTAGCATATTTAGCTTAGATCTGCATTGGTACCTAGAAAAAGTCATTATGTAAGTTCAGCAGTAGTTGAGAACAATCAAGAGACTTTGCCAATATTACTTGGAAAGTCTTTTTTCCCTTTACACATTTCATGAGTAATGAAACTTAAAAATATCTATCTGTAAACTTTGTTTACAAAGTCAGACTGCTAAATCTTTCTCTTGATGTGTGAGCAAAGCAATCTTCGCCACATAGCTTGATTAAGTCCCATTCCTTAAACTGCGCCAAAAATTGAGATGAATGATAAAACTTGATTCTGTATTCATCATAAAAAAATCAAAGTCGTCTTTTTCTCAAACAAATCCCGTGGCCTAAATCAAACAAGGTGGAATTAGAAGGTGATACAATAAACATCAGAATAAGTAAGCTACACCATCCTGAACAATATCACATACTCTACAGCCTACAGAGAATAACCTTCTACTAAACCTTTAAACACTGCCACCGATATATATATATATAGGTCTAATGATAAGTGTTCACTTAATATTGCCATTGGTTTTTCTTTTTAAGCTTAGCATTATGCTTTTTATAATAGCTCTAGTAAACTTTTTTCTGTGAAAAGTCTTCTTTACATTTCTTATCTATTGCTGGAATCCATCCTCTTATAACAACCGCAACATATAGTTTTTAGAATTGCTGTCAGTTGTGTTTAAGTTTAATGAAGACCAACTCTCAGTCAAATTCATATCGGGCGTAGTTAAACATTTCTCACCCCCGATCCAGTTTTCTTTGAATTTTTGTTATCTGTATTTGTTTTCCGACAGCCATATTGTCCTTTATTGTAAAAATTGATTCACTTGTTTTTAGATTGCCAACATTTTCCCTTTTTTGCAATACGTTAAGGATATTTATCGTAGTGATAGCTCTTACAGGTTGTACTGGTCTATGTTTTCCATCAGTTTAGCTCCCGACATAAACCTTGGTTAACGTTTTAAGCTGTAAGTCACAATAATGTTTTTTAACTGTAAATGTAATTTTTCAATTCAAATTTAGCTCTGTTTATTGCCCAAAAGGATAGATCTTGTTAACAGCCTATGGAAGATGACTCTACTGTATATCTTGTTAAACTCGACAAAGTTGAAACATTTTAAACTAAAGGCGAAACTTGTAGATTTTAACACATGAATCTCGTCAAAGTTATCAACGAAGACGCTGTTGAAAGCTGGAGTTTAAAGATCTTGATCAAAATGAGAGGCCAATCCTTGCAATTAAGGTCAACACAATATTGGACAGAGAGGGCATGGAATCGGACGAAAATATTCTGCAAAAGTGACACGTCTTTCAGACTAAAGATGTAGCAGAGGTTACAGCGTAACGTTCCTGTCTTACAGAGACAGTTCAAGCTGCGACATATTGTAGCTTCATAGAGTTAAAACTCTCTTGTGTAAGTTACAGATCTGTTGGAACAATCCACCCTTGTTAAGCTTTACAGAGTAATACAAATCAAGCAGTACAAACATTTTGTTGGTACTCTTGAGTATTTTATAACGCAAGTTAGGGTCTGCCTTATTTCGTTCTCTACGTGAAAACTAGACACGCTCTGGCTGAATGAACACTGAAGATTCCTGTAACTCACGTATAGTGTCTCTCGCTGGGCTTCATTTTCGGCTTGGGATGTTTCACTGTGGGGGGCAGGGCCTGGACCAAGATTGGGGCGTGACCTCCTGGACCCTTCATCACCTTGGTGCCCTTCGGTACAACTGTACCAGGCACGCTGGACACCTGGAAAAACATGCAATCCATCGTTGGTCAACTTCAGAGAGTTCAAGCTGACCTGGCTAGACTAAATCAACATGGTGTATGTTTATCTTTCACGAAAAGGTTAGAATCTTGGTCTAGAGGTACAATTCTGAAGGAGGTTTACAATAAGCAACCAGCAAATCTTTACCACCACTATCATTATTATTCTCAGGAGCATTTGTTAGAAAGTAAGGTCAATATCGATTACTGAATAACTCATAATTATTATATCAGAGCGGGGGAGAAAAGAGACAAAACTGAACGACAAGAAAGTATTAATATTTTCAATAACTGTAATCATTCCTTCATACATCCACCTAGAAAATATATTCCTAAATACCAAAACGTCAACTTGAGCATCTTGAAAAATATAGTCATCTCACAAATTTTCTTTTCTTCATATTACTTTCAATTATTTTGCAAATCGTTAAACAAATAATAATAAAATTAAAACAAACTAAGGCAATGATAATTAACATTGCTATAGTCCACAACATGTCAGAGAAAATCTCCTCTCTTCTGTTCAGGGAGGGAGCGTTGGTCAAAACTTAATATTTTTCTTCGAAACAAAGTGTGCATACAGTTTTTCTGGTTTATATGTCCAAGCCATATTCACCACCAGAAAAAATGCATGCACATTTTGTTTAGAAGAAAAGTATCAAATTTTGACTAAAGCTCCCTCCTTGATTAGAAGAGAGGAGATCTTCTCTCACTGCGAATACAGAAATCATTTAATGTAGTCAAACGTAAAAACAAACCACAGGCCATTACCCACAGCCATCTGAAGAGAGCCGCACGGGCTTGAAACTGTGGAGCCATGGCAAACCCAATCGAGGTAATCAATGTTTTTATTGTTATTATTTCATGGAAAATTTCGAAAATATCTTTATGGTTTACGAACTTGTGCAATTGGGCGCACATTTTAACTTTCTGACAATCGGTAAAAGAGCTGGAATATAATCGAGAAACTACAGTTTACCGAGTGACAAGTGGGCAACGGAATTTAGACACTAACAGACAAGCCCAATCTGTTCTGACTTGTTAGGCTCACAAGGCGACGATCAGTTCAGTTGAAAGTTGGAAACAGATAGAGAAAATATCATGCATTTGTGTAAGAGTTAAGAATTAGTCCTACAGGAAAAAGCTTACTTCTCCCTCCATTTTTCATGACACAAGCACTATAGTAGTGCTTTTACTGGTCATTCACTATAGTAGTGTTTTTACAGACCAATCAGTATAGTAGTGCTTTTACTGGCCAATCACTATAGTAGTGTTTTTACAGATCAATCAGTATCGTCGTGTTTTTACTTGCCAATCACTATAGCAGTGCTTTCACTGGCCAATCACTAAAGTAGTGCTTTTAATGAGCAATCACTATAGCAGTGCTTTCACAAGGAAATAACTAAAGTAGTGCTTTCAATGGCCAATCAATATAGCTGTGGTTTTCATGACACAATCACTATAGTAGTTCTTTTACTGGCCAATCACTATAGTAGTGCTATTCATGACTCAATCACTATAGTAGTGTTTTTACTGGCCAATCACTATAGTAGTGCTTTTTTATGAGGCAATCACTATAGTAGCGCTTAACTGACCAATCACTCTAGCAGTGCTTTCACTGGCCAGTCACTAAAGTAGTGCCTTTCATTACACAATCACTATAGTAGTGCTTTACCTAACCAATCACTATAGTAGTGCTTTAACTCACCAATCACTATAGTAGTGCTTTACCTAACCAATCACTATAGTAGTGCTTTAACTCACCAATCACTATAGTAGTGCTTTACCTAACCAATCACTATAGTAGTGCTTTAACTGACCAATCACTATAGCAGTACTTTTCATGACGCAATCATTATAGTAGTGCTTTAACTGACCAATCACTATAGCAGTGCTTTAACTGACACAATCACTATAGTAGTGCTTTTAATGACACAATCACTATTGTAACGCTTTTCATGACACAATCACTATAGTAGTGTTTTTACTGGCCAATCACTATAGTATTGCTCTTCATGACACAATCACCATAGTAGTGTTTTTACTGGCCAATCACTATAGTATTGCTCTTCATGACACAATCAGTATAGCAGTGTTTTACTGGCCAATCACTATAGTAGTGTTTTTACTGGCCAATCACTATAGTATTGCTCTTCATGACACAATCAGTATAGCAGTGTTTTTACTGGCCAATCAATATAGTAGTGTTTTTACTGGCCAATCACTATAGTAGTGTTTTTACTGGCCAATCACTATAGTATTGCTCTTCATGACACAATCACTATAGTAGTGTTTTACTGGCCAATCAATATAGTAGTGTTTTTACTGGCCAATCACTATAGTAGTGTTTTTACTGGCCAATCACTATAGCAGTGTTTTTACTGGCCAATCACTCTAGTAGTATTTTTACTGGTCAATTACTATAGTATTGCTCTTCTTGACACAATCACTATAGTAGTAATATTACTGGCCAATCACCATAGTAGTGTTTTTGCTGGCCAATCACTATAGTATTGCTCTTCATGACACAATCACTATAGTAGTGTTTTTACTGGCCAATCACCATAGTAGTGTTTTTAATGGCCAATCACGATAGTAGTGTTTTTACTGGCCAATCACTATAGTAGTTTTTTTACTGGCCAATCACTATAGTAGTGTTTTCACTGGCCAATCATTATAGTAGTGTTTTTACTGGCCAATCACTATAGTAGTGTTTTTAATGTCCAATCACTATAGTAGTGCTTTTACTGGCCAATCACTATAGTAGTGTTTTTACTGGCCAATCACTATAGTAGTGCTTTTACTGGCCAATCACTATAGTAGTGCTTTTACTGGCCAATCACTCTAGCAGTGTTTTCACCGGCCAATCACTAAAGTAATGCTTTTCATGACACAATCACTATAGCAGTGCTTTAACTGACTAAGCACTATAGTAGTGCTTTTACTGACCAATCACTATAGTAGTGCTTTTAATGACATAATCACTATAGTAGTGCTTTTCATGACACAATCACTATAGTAGTGCTGTTCGTGACGAAATCAGTATAGCAGTGCCTTTTACTGGCCAATCTCTATAGTAGTGCTTTCACCGGCCAATCATTTAAGTAGTGCTTTTCATGACACAATCACTATAGCAGTGCTTTAATTGACTAAGTACTATAGTAGTGCTTTTACTGACCAATCACTATAGTAGTGCTTTTCATGACACAATCACTATAGCAGTGCTTTAACTGACTAAGCACTATAGTAGTGCTTTTACTGATCAATCACTAAAGTAGTGCTTTCACTGGCCAGTCACTAAAGTAGTGCCTATCATTACACAATCACTATAGTAGTACTTTAACTGACCAATCACTATAGCAGTACTTTTCATGACACAATCAGTATAGCAGTGCTTTTACTGGCCAATCACTATAGTAGTGTTTTCACTGGCCAATCACTATAGTAGTGCTTTCACTGGCCAATAACTAAAGTAGTGCTTTTCATGACACAATATAGCAGTGCTTTAACTGACTAAGCACTACAGTGGTGCTTTTACTGATTAATCACTAAAGTAGTGCTTTTCATGCAACAATCACTATAGTAGTGCTTTAACTGAATAGGCACTATAGTACTTTTACTGAGCAATCACTATAGTAGTGCTTTTCATAACGCAATCACTATAGCAGTGCTTTAACTGACCAATCACTCTAGTAATGCTTTCACTGACCAATCACTCTAGTAATGCTTTCACTGACCAATCACTCTAGTAATGCTTTCACTGACCAATCACTCTAATAATGCTTTTACTGACACAATCACTCTAGTAATGCTTTCACTGACACAATCACTCTAGTAATGCTTTCACTGACCAATCACTCTAGTAATGCTTTCACTGACCAATCACTCTAGTAATGCTTTCACTGACACAATCACTCTAGTAATGCTTTAACTGACACAATCACTCTAGTAATGCTTTCACTGACCAATCACTCTAGTAATGCTTTTACTGACCAATCACTGTAGTAATGCTTTCACTGACCAATCACTCTAGTAATGCTTTCACTGACCAATCACTCTAGTAATGCTTTCACTGACACAATCACTCTAGTAATGCTTTAACTGACCAATCACTCTAGTAATGCTTTCACTGACCAATCAATCTAGTAATGCTTTTACTGACCAATCACTCTAGTAATGCTTTCACTGACCAATGACTCTAGTAATGCTTTTACTGACCAATCACTCTAGTAATGCTTTCACTGACCAATGACTCTAGTAATGCTTTCACTGACCAATCACTGTAGTAATGCTTTTACTGACCAATTACTCTAGTAGTGCTTCCACTGACACAATCACTATAGTAGTGCTTTCCATGATTCTTGTTAAAGCTGTCTGACATCTCTAATATTACCCAAACGTAAACATTTTACGGAAAATATTTGAACATATTTTTTTTTCACAAATATTTGTATAATATAGGACAAAGCAAAGATGTAAATGTGCTTACTTAAAAATCGTATAAGACTCGGTTGCACTGAGTTTACAAATCAAAACATACAAACGTCGGTTATCATTTAAGTGTTTACCTGATAATCCAGAAAATGGCACTGGTGCATGCTAGCCAAACTGAACCAGCTACTACTGAGAGCTTATCTCTCGAGTGACGCGGCTGGTGTAAGGCACTCAGCGAGAGTTGACCAGTTAGCCCAGGTCGAAATCTCCTGATCGAGTCGATGTAATGACTTACCTCTCTGATTGGTGAAAGCATTCCGATCTTCGATCTGCTGTTACCTCCCTTGTATCGATTTCTAGACTGGTCCGCCATGATGGCGTCTATAGAACTCGGGGACAAAGATCATTAAAACTTTATCAAAAACCAATCAGGGTTGTGTGTGTGGGTGTTTGTGAGAGAGAAAGGGATAAAAAGAGTGAGGGAAAGTGAGTGTTATAGAGATAGAGAGAGAGAAGCTGAAAGAGAGACCCAGAGAAAAAGAGGGAGAGGGAGAGAGTGTTACAGAGAAGATAAGGAAAACAAGTGAAAGCTAAAGATAAAAGAAATACAAGTATTTAACTGATAGAAAAGCATAAAGAACCCAAAGACAATGAATCAAAGACATACAGACAGTGTAAATAGAAAAGCCAAATATCCAACACTTGAGCTGGACCACAAAAAAAAAACAAAAACAAAAAACAAAAAAAAAACAAAAAACAAAAACAAACAAAACAACCCACTTCACCCCAAAAAACTCCCTCAAAAATCTGCATGCTTCACTCTCTATTCTGGATTTCTCATCAAGTCACAACACTGGCAAGGAATCCATGTCACTGCCTGTTTTCACTTATCTCTTCCACACAAATAAACGTTCTACCAGACAGAAGAATAAAACTGAAAGATAGACATAGACAATAACAACAACAACAAAAGAAAGACAAATAAGACAGAAAGAGAGAGAGGGAGAGAGAGAGAGGGAGAGAGAGAGAGAGAGAGAGAGAGAGAGAGAGAGAGAGAGAGAGAGAGAGAGAGAGAGAGAGAGAGAGAGAGAGAGAGAGAGAGTCTCTAATTTTGAACCATATTTTTACTAGTCTTTTTTGTTTGTTTCATCATTTATGCACAAAAACATTTGATATATATATATATATATATATATACACACACACAATTACAACAAAATATCTAAATTAGCACACTATGCAAAATTACCATTATGTGTTTGCTTTCCGAAAATATTCATTTGTTAAATGGAAGAAAACACACCAAACTACTAATACCAGCAGCAGCTATGATAGTAGTAGTAGTAGTAGTAGTAGTAGTAGTAGTAGTAGTAGTAGTAGTAGTAGTAGTAGTAGTAGTAGTAGTAGTAGTAGTAGTAGTAGTAGTAGTAGTAGTAGTAGTAGTAGTAGTAGTAGTAGTAGTAGTAGTAGCCGCAGTTGTAGTGCTACAAGTTGTAAAAGTAGCAGTAGAATTTATATCATTATTAATATTTGAAGTAGCTGCTCAGAGGGGACGAACAGAAAAGAAAAGAAAAATCATAAAAAAGTCAAGAAAAAATAACTCTGTTATATTTCATCTGGGGCGCTAATTTTCTACACATGATCAGTGAATGTGTAAAAGTGAGGGGAAAGGGAAAAGAGGGTTGGAAAAAAAAAAGGGGGGGGGGGGGGCGTTCTTGGATTTGAAAAGCTTCAGTTATGTACGAAATCAAAATTATTATTTTTATCTTTACATTCTTTAATTGTAATAATCGTAAAGAATTTTCTTGCACCCCAGGTATTATCTATAGAGGCTCCATATCGATGAATCGAAGTGGTTTGAATATTTATAGAACTGTTTCTGCTCAGACACAATCTTTCATTTAATAAGTATTTTTTTTACAGTCTATAACATGTCTGTACCTTGACAGTTTGCTGTCTGAAATGCTACTATAGGAGTTCACCAGGCTTGATTCTCCGCTGTGATTAAACTTGAGGACCAGCCTGATAGAGAAAGGAATTTGTGACGGGTCTCCATAGGACTGTGCCGGTCTCACTCGGGTAGACAATACACACACTTGTCCTCATTGAAACGAATGAAAATCTTCAGATGGCAAGAAGAAAATGTGCGTGATAAAGAATAAAGCGAACTACAGTATCAAAGAAGTTAATATGAAGGGCTGTGTTTCCCTGCCTGGCCGCCGTGCCTACATGTATTGTATAAGAGGTAAGCCGCGAATGGTCCATTGTGTTGTGAACATGACTACGGAACAATAGCACCTGAGCACACCTCCGCCCGATACCACACGAACTGACTAAGCTCCTGGTCCAAGGGCGGCGAGACAATTGGTGAGGTCTGGAACCTTCCACGCAGCACACAACTACAGGCTAATCGCCACGCTAGACTCTAGCACCAATAATAGATAAACACGAGGGCCATTTCGAGGGTTAGATTTAACGAATTGAATCATTCAGCTGAGGCCAGGGGACATATTCCAAGGTTTAGCAGGCAAATAGAGGCATTAGAAGAATGGGAAGAAACCTTTAGAGTTATTGGGTCAAAGAAAAAGGAATTGAGGATTAAATACATCTGGAGCATGTTCACAACAGGCAATGTCAAGACCATGCACATTATTTTGAGATGCTTCCTCGATTGACTGTAGATTGATTTATGGCGACACGACATCACCGCTGACAAAAACTTGAATGGTCTCAGTGTAGGCAGAAAGTACAGATTCAATAGTTGGATAAGTGATAGTCGTATTATTGAAGTGTATTTTATCATTCTTCTTCTTTTCCTTGTCCTTCTCCTCCTCTTCTTCCTCCTCTTCCTCTGCTCCTCCTCCTCCTCCTCCTCCTCCTTCTTCTTCTTCTTCTTCTTCTTCTTCTTCTTCTTCTTCTTCTTCTTCTTCTTCTTCTTCTTCTTCTTCTTCTTCTTCTTCTTCTGACTATAATAAATGTATTAATTGATGTTTATACTGTTCTGGGTGTTGTTACTTTTTTTTTTTTTAATCATTAACAATCTAAATTATTATTGATATTATTATTATTATTATTATTATTATTATTATTATTATTATTATTATTATTATTATTATTATTATTATTATTATTATTATTATTATTATTATTATTATTATTATTATTATTATTATTATTATTATTATTATTATTATTATTATTATTGTTATTATTAATTTCTTCTTCTTCTTCTTCTTCTTCTTCTTCTTCTTCTTCTTCTTCTTCTTCTTCTTCTTCTTCTTCTTCTTCTTCTTCTTCTGACTATAATAAATATATTAATTGATGTTTATACTGTTCTGGGTGTTGTTCCTTTTTTTATCATTACCAATCTAAATTATTATTATTATTATTATTATTATTATTATTAATATTATTATTATTATTATTATTATTATTATTATTATTATTATTATTATTATTATTATTATTATTATTATTATTATTATTGTTATTGTTATTATTATTATTATTATTATTATTATTATTATTATTATTATTATTATTATTATTATTATTATTATTGTTATTGTTATTATTATTATTATTATTATTATTATTATTATTATTATTATTATTATTATTATTATTAACTTCTTCTTCTTCTTCTTCTTCTTCTTCTTCTTCTTCTTCTTCTTCTTCTTCTTCTTCTTCTTCTTCTTCTTCTTCTTGTTCTTCTTCTTCTTCTTCTTCTTAATATTATTATCATTAGATAATTTCCTGTCCCAAAATTGTTGTCTCTACTAACTCTTATACTATAGATAGTCCAAGCACCTTTTTTCTCTCTACATCTTTGATTCTTTTCCCGTACCTGTCTGTGAACTCACCCTGTTTATTTTACCCAGCTGTCACACAGTTCTCTTTATCTATCTTTCTTTCTTACTTTAGTCTCTACTTTTTCTATTTGATTCTTTTTTTCTTTTTATTTTTCATGATTTCATCTTTCGTTAATTAATTTTTTTTTCAAAGAACCATATCCCTCCCCCCCCCCCCCCAAATATTCGCTTTTAAAGTGTCTTTCCAAAATACTTTAATCGTCTATTTCCTTTGTTTTGAGACACACTTTATCGTCTCCCACGTCTGAATCTCTGGTTTGGGTTTTCTGCTGTTTTCTCTGTCTGATCCTTACTCTAACCCTCTTGTTCAGCAAAACGATCAGAGCTGTTTATTGTTTTGTAATACTTAAAGCTGCACTAGATCAAGACCATCATGCAACTAGCTAAAACCGTCGTCTCCCTTTTTTTTTGATGCCTCGCAGCGATTATAATAATCATAACAAGAGCTATTCGGACATCCATCGTGAGTATACTCTATAGAAATAGCAGTAGCAATGGTGGTGGTAACATAGCAGTAGCAGCAGTAGCAGTATAGTAGTAATAGTACTACTTCTGCTACTACTAAAGTAGTAGTAGTAGTAGTAGTAGTAGTAGTAGTAGTAGTAGTAGTAGTAGTAGTAGTAGTAGTAGTAGTAGTAGTAGTAGTAGTAGTAGTAGTAGTAGTAGTAGTAGTAGTAGTAGTAGTAGTAGTAGTAGTAGTAGTAGTAGTAGTAGTAGTAGTAGTAGTAGTAGTAGTAGTAGTAGTAGTAGTAGTAGTAGTAGTAGTAGTAGTAGTAGTAGTAGTAGTAGTAGTAGTAGTAGTAGTAGTAGTAGTAGTAGTAGTAGTAGTAGTAGTAGTAGTAGTAGTAGCAGTATTATTATTATTATTATTATTATTATTATTATTATTATTAGTAGTAGTAGTAGTAGTAGTAGTAGTAGTAGTAGTAGTAGTAGTATTATTATTATTATTATTATTATTATTATTATTATTATTATTATTATTATTATTATTATTATTATTATTATTAGTAGTAGTAGTAGTAGTAGTAGTAGTAGTAGTAGTAGTAGTAGTAGTAGTAGTAGTAGTAGTAGTAGTAGTAGTAGTAGTAGTAGTAGTGGAAATATGAGGATAAGGAGGGAGAAGAAGAAGAAGAAGAAGAAGAAGAAGAAGAAGAAGAAGAAGAAGAAGAAGAAGAAGAAGAAGAAGAAGAAGAAGAAGAAGAAGAAGAAGGAAGGCGGAACCATAAAACAATAGCTGTCTGATTTATGTGACTGCTGTATAAATCACCGCCGTGTGTTATCTATTTCTGTATACAGAGAAACTAACGCCTTTGCTTGGTAACTGTCTGGAAAGGCAGTTTAGGTAGGACTAGATGAACTGCCTGTGCGTTTTAATGAGTTTGAATAAGGGTATGGAGAACACAAGGGCCAGGTATGTGCTAATCAATATTGTATTTTCCTTCCAGGTGTGTTATCGTTTCCCAGGCCCAGAACGTGTAGGTTTGAATCAGGAGATCTTTCGCCTACGTCACCAATCACATTGGCTGAGGCGCAAGGCTCCACAGTAACAGAGAGAAGGAAATGGTTAGACTAGAGTCACGCCTGAGGTTATTTTACTGTGACGATGGTCGCTGGCAATTGGGGCAAGGTGAGGAAAGACAGACAGACAGATAGATAGATAGATAGATAGATAGATAGAGAGAGAGAGAGAGAGAGAGAGAGAGAGAGAGAGAGAGAGAGAGAGAGAGTGAAAGAAAGAGATAGAGGGAGAGAGAAAGAGATTTTAAGAGAGTTTATTTTTTATATATGTATATTTATATAATGAGAGACAGAGAGGAATAGAGAGTGAGATGATAGAGGGAGAAAGACGAGAGGGAGAGAGAGAGAGAGAGAGAGAGAGAGAGAGAGAGAGAGAGAGAGAGAGAGAGAGAGAGAGAGAGAGAGAGAGAGAGAGAGAGAGAGAGAGAGAGAGAGAGAGAGAGAGAGAGAGAGAGAGAGAGAGAGAGTGAATCAGGGAGACAAAAAGATATTAATGGCGGATGAGAACAGAGATAAGAAAAGAGAGAAACGTAGAGGGATAACAACTGTTGAGTGCAAGAAGAGAGATTAAGAGAAACAGAGGAGAGAGATAATTATAATATACAGAAAAAGAAAGATATGGTGACAGTGGAGTGAGAGAAAAGAATAAGAAAGATACGAATAATCTAGTGAGAAAGATTTATTGAGAGAAATACAGTTATAAAGAGAATAGAATGGAACCTTAACCTTGTTGTGTGTGAGTGTAGAAAACAAGCCAAACGGGAATGTTGCGCCAAACGAAACCGCTTGGGATGACCAGAATCGAGAATCATTGGTCAGTTCCCAACTTGGTTCAGTTCTTGCTGTGGTATGAAATGAAGTCCGTCTTGGTGACCTCACAGTGCTGGTCTAGAGCGGTTCTCACAGCACCACTAGAATTATAGTTTACCTAAGCAGCTAAATTAGATGGTGAACTCTGCTACAAAATGAAATAGCTCAATTAAAAATAATAGAAAAATACATAAATAAGACAAAAATAATGGATTCATAGATAAGAGGAAAATTAATGCATTAACAAATAGAACAGAGAGAGAGAGAGAGAGAGAGAGAGAGAGAGAGAGAGAGAGAGAGAGAGAGAGAGAGAGAGAGAGAGGTAGAGGGATAGACAGAGCAAATTCGATTGATATATCGTGAAAAATGGTTGGAGGAATAACTTATAGACAAAACGAAAATATAAAGAGTAGCCAGTCTAACAGACTGAAAGATAGATATATAAACAGAAAGATATTTGGATAGATAGACAAACGGGAAAATAATCTTATAGTAAAAGGACCCAAAGAAGTCACACACAAACTACTATATTTTATTGTAAGAGAAGTGAGGGAGAAAAAACAACACTTTATTGTTACATTATATTGGAAGCGAGAAGAGCATCTGACCGCACTTAATTTTACTTAAAGCTCGGGCAAAAATTGCTTCCTAAATCAGAATTAAGTGACTTTGGATAGCTAGAGAATGGAGAAGGAGGAAGACAAAAATAACAAGGACAAAAGGAAAACAATAAAGACAAAAACAAAAACAAAAACAAAAAAATCCAGAACACACTTGGTTATAGGGAGAGGAAGACGAGGACATCAAACACCAAGGAGAAAGAAAGAAGCGACCGTACATAATAGATATCAAGAAAGTGGACCAAAAGTTCGGTGAAGTGATGCCTTGTTCTTTGTCAGAGATCTATTAGCTTAAAGATGAACAGTTCGCTGCTCCAGGTACCATCATGCATTGTGTTATCACCTCTCTCGAGGTTTGTCCATGGGTTTATAGTAACAACATCAGCGTGGTGGTGTCAGTGAGTTTGTCACAGATAAAGCCGTCAGGTTATGTTTACAGCGATCCCCCCTAACAACACTGTTCCCCAGCCCGGCAAATGTTAAATTGTCGCAATTAAAGCCGTCAAATTAAGCTTATAGTGTAACCCCAGCCACACCAATGTTAAATAAATTATTTTCACATATATGGCCATCAGGTTATATTGACAGTGATCCCCCAACCCGGTCAGTGTTAAATTGTCACAAATTAAAGCCGTTTGATTATGTGTATGGTGACCCCACAGCTTGGCCAATGTTAAATTGTCACACATAAAGCCGTCAGTTTATATTTACAGCGATCCCCCATTCCGTCTAATGTTATATTGTCAGATAAAGCCGTCAGGTTGTTTACAGTGATCCCCCCTACCACTACCATTCCTCAAGTCTAGCCAATGTTAAATTGTCACAGTTAAAACCGTCAAATTATATTTATGGTGACCTCCTAGCCTGGACTAAAAGAACAACTCCCGTATAGATGCTGCCAGTTATACTGGAGCTGAATATAGAGATTTAGGATGATTTACAACTAAACTAGTGGGCAGATATTAAATTCAATTCTCAACACTTGACACGCGCTATACACAGATTACCAGCTGATCGATTCAACTGCAGCTCGTAAAGCTGTGTAAGAACAGATCTCTACAACTGATGGTTATAAGATCAACTACAAACACTGTGACCATTGGCCATCTGATCTTTAAAAACAAACAAACAACAAAACAACAACAACAACAACAAAACAAAAACAAAAACCGCATGTTCATGTACTAGAACTTGTTTTTACTTTTATCTTATTCCATCGCTAGTTCTATATCCTTTGAGAACAAAGTATACATTAAGCAATTAGAAACGGAAGAGCCATTAAAGAGCAGTTTGTTATCTTAAGCCTATGAAAAAAATAAGTGGATATTATGGTATTTTGTAACGCTGAACAATCTCTTACCTAATTCCAAAAACTCTTTTCCTTTTTGCCCGCATGTCGTTAAGTTAACATAATAATAATTCTAAAACAGCGCACATGATAGCAAATAACACCGCTCAACAGCGGATTGAATGCTAATTATCAGTTTTTTTTTCTTTCTTTCACTGTATTATCAGCAACACGCGCCCTTTTAAGCAACGCGAGAGAGAAGCGAATTCCTTAATCAAGCAAACATGTCAACTAATCAATTATTTCGAACTTTCCACCTTTTTTCTCAGTATCACAAGTTCTCAGTGTGAACTTCTCTCAAATGTTTTGATCAGTCCAAATTCATGAACTTTTGTCAGTTCAGATCTATCTTTATCTTATAAGACTGACCTACTGTCTGAAGTTTTCGTTCATTCCTGAACCATCTCTATCTTTGTTTGTCTGATCTTCTTCTGAAGTTTGGTCAATCCATACTTAACCCTGGAATCTACTTTTTGAGTCCAGTCGTCTGTCTGAAGCTATGACAAGTCCAGACCTTTTTATTCTGACTGCGACTACCTCTGTAAAGCAATAGCAAGTCCACACATTTCTCTATCCTCTGAATTCGACCGCCTCTGTAACGCAATAGTAAGTTCACAAATTTCTCTATCCTGTGAATTCGACCGCCTCTGTAACGCAATAGTAAGTTCACACCTTTTTCTATTCTCTGAGTGGGACAACCTCTGTAAAGCAATAGAAAGTTCACACCTTTTTCTATTCTCTGAGTGGGACAACCTCTGTAAAGCAATAGAAAGTTCACACCTTTTTCTATTCTCTGAGTGGGACTACCTCTGTAACGAAATAGAAAGTTCACACCTTTTTCTATTCTCTGAGTGGGACTACCTCTGTAAAGCAATAGAAAGTTCACACCTTTTTCTATTCTCTGAGTGGGACTACCTCTGTAAAGCAATAGAAAGTTCACCTTTCTATTCTCTGGAGTGGGACTACCTCTGTAAAAGCAATAGAAAGTTCACACCTTTTCTATTCTCTAGGTGGGACAACCTCTGTAAAGCAATAGAAAGTTCACACCTTTTTCTATTCTCTGAGTGGGACTACCTCTGTAAAGCAATAGAAAGTTCACACCTTTTTCTATTCTCTGAGTGGGACAACCTCTGTAAAGCAATAGAAAGTTCACACCTTTTTCTATTCTCTGAGTGGGACAACCTCTGTAAAGCAATAGAAAGTTCACACCTTTTTCTATTCTCTGAGTGGGACAACCTCTGTAAAGCAATAGTAAGTCCACAGCTCTTTCCTCTGAATCTAATCTTCTTTGTGAAGCTTTTGGTTAAGTTAATTCGTTTTCTCGTGCAACTGATGCTGACGTATATGTTATCTAACATGCAACAAATTTTTAACGGATTTTTGCATCTTGCTATCTTTGTGACTTCCATTTTTAACACTGTATGTAAGGTGCAGTTGGTATAAAATA
>JAWDGP010004187.1:0-18769 GCA_033675545.1 Elysia crispata
TACCCTGTCTCCCCTTTCCGCTCTAACTCTACCCTGTCTCCCCTTCCCGCTCTAACTCTACCCTGTCTCCCCTTCCCGCTCTAACTCTACCCTGTCTCCCCTTCCCGCTCTAACTCTACCCTGTCTTACCTTTCCGCTCTAACTCTACCCTGTCTCCCCTTCCCGCTCTAACTCTACCCTGTCTCCCCTTCCCGCTCTAACTCTACCCTGTCTCCCCTTCCCGCTCTAACTCTACCCTGTCTCCCCTTCCCGCTCTAACTCTACCCTGTCTTACCTTCCCGCTCTAACTCTACCCTGTCTTACCTTTCCGCTCTAACTCTACCCTGTCTTACCTTCCCGCTCTAACTCTACCCTGTCTCCCCTTCCCGCTCTAACTCTACCCTGTCTCCCCTTCCCGCTCTAACTCTATCCTGTCTCCCCTTCCCGCTCTAACTCTACCCTGTCTCCCCTTCCCGCTCTAACTCTATCCTGTCTCCCCTTTCCGCTTTAACTCTACCCTGTCTCCCCTTTCCGCTCTAACTCTACCCTGTCTTACCTTTCTGCTCTAACTCTACCCTGTCTTACCTTTCCGCTCTAACTCTACCCTGTCTCCCCTTCCCGCTCTAACTCTACCCTGTCTTACCTTTCCGCTCTAACTCTACCCTGTCTCCCCTTTCCGCTCTAACTCTACCCTGTCTCCCCTTCCCGCTCTAACTCTACCCTGTCTCCCCTTCCCGCTCTAACTCTACCCTGTCTTACCTTTCCGCTCTAACTCTACCCTGTCTCCCCTTTCCGCTCTAACTCTACCCTGTCTCCCCTTCCCGCTCTAACTCTACCCTGTCTCCCCTTTCCGCTCTAACTCTACCCTGTCTCCCCTTTCCGCTCTAACTCTACCCTGTCTCCCCTTCCCGCTCTAACTCTATCCTGTCTCCCCTTTCCGCTCTAACTCTACCCTGTCTCCCCTTTCCGCTCTAACTCTACCCTGTCTTACCTTTCTGCTCTAACTCTACCCTGTCTCCCCTTCCCGCTCTAACTCTACCCTGTCTCCCCTTCCCGCTCTAACTCTACCCTGTCTCCCCTTTCCGCTCTAACTCTACCCTGTCTCCCCTTTCCGCTCTAACTCTACCCTGTCTCCCCTTCCCGCTCTAACTCTACCCTGTCTCCCCTTTCTACCCTGTCTCCCCTTTCCGCTCTAACTCTCTAACTCTACCCTGTCTCCCCTTTCCGCTCTAACTCTACCCTGTCTCCCCTTTCCGCTCTAACTCTACCCTGTCTCCCCTTTCCGCTCTAACTCTACCCTGTCTCCCCTTTCCGCTCTAACTCTACCCTGTCTCCCCTTCCCGCTCTAACTCTACCCTGTCTTACCTTTCCGCTCTAACTCTACCCTGTCTTACCTTTCCGCTCTAACTCTACCCTGTCTCCCCTTTCCGCTCTAACTCTACCCTGTCTCCCCTTTCCGCTCTAACTCTACCCTGTCTCCCCTTCCCGCTCTAACTCTACCCTGTCTTACCTTTCCGCTCTAACTCTATCCTGTCTCCCCTTTCCGCTCTAACTCTACCCTGTCTCCCCTTTCCGCTCTAACTCTACCCTGTCTCCCCTTCCCGCTCTAACTCTACCCTGTCTCCCCTTTCCGCTCTAACTCTACCCTGTCTCCCCTTTCCGCTCTAACTCTACCCTGTCTCCCCTTTCCGCTCTAACTCTACCCTGTCTCCCCTTTCCCTATTACTTCGCCCCACTCTCTCATTTTCTCCGAGTTATTGACCTAAACATCTCTACCAGTCTCATGTGCCCAAGCAGGATTGTTTGGGCTCCAGTGTTTGAGCCAACATGTCCTGTAAGGTTGCCCGATAGCTGCGAGCCGTGACGTCATCCCCCAGGCCGTGGCGTCCGTCATTCCCCCAGGCCGTGGCGTCATCCCCCAGGCCGTGGATGCCCCAGGCCATGGATGCCAGAGCTCAACTAGAGAGCGCCAGTGAGGCTCTATCTGGCTCCAAGCTTCTCGCTATCTCCGAGACTTATGCCATGGTCTGGAACTCGACACCACTGTTGACATCAACATCAGGATCAAATCACTGCTCTCGTCTGCTCTGCCCTTTTTTGTCTCCATCATGTGAGAACCAAGAAATTCACGACGTTTATCTATCCTCTGTGACCTTTTCCTTACTTTCCCTGGGTTGGTAGAGGACCTAATTATCTCTTGCACAAGCTGATCTGGCTGTTTTTGGTTTTTACAACCTTAAAGGCAAATCTTAAGTAATTGAATCCTCATTAGCGATATATCTACTCTCTATGTTGGATTAGTTTGACATGTAAAGCCTGCATACTAAAGATCTTTAAAAATGCGATTTCAAAAGAAATATAGAATAAACTTTACAAGGTGGAGTCTTTAAAACTACACAAAGAATCACAAGGCTATTGTTTCTTTGCCTAGAATAAAGCAGTTTTTATTTCGTTTAAAAAAATCGATCTTCAAAATATTATTTGGGCACGCTCTCGGTCCCTGGTCTTATAAATATAATGGTTGATTAGATCAGCTGACTTGTTAACTTAAAAACTTTCACAAAATAAGAATAGTTATGTAATCTAACGAAATCTAAATCTATTCCTAGATTGTTTAGAAACTATCATTATCACATACGGTTTTAAAAAAACGGTCACCTATGAGTTCCCACAAAGCTCTGAAACTTTAAATACTCTTTGCAGTACTTCAAATTTTTAAAACTAAACGTTTAAAAGGAATTTTAAAAAGATTAAGAAAGGACAGAATCAACTATTTTCCTGTATTAAGAACTTGGTTTGAGGTTGTTTGACCCTAAAAATTCTTCCATGAATGAGGTATATATTTTGATATGATTATCACGCAATAAAAGCAAACTGATCGCAACATCTGTGACCTAGTTTTACAACTCTGCTAAGCTCATCACGATGATTTAATAGTATGGAATCAATCCTATTCAGAAGGCCTTATTTAGTATAAGTACAAAATGATGAGTGAGATGCTGAGTCTGACTCGATGCCACGATCCCTATAATATTTAGTTTTTATTCGAATATTTAACTATGCGTCAATTGTTAATCTAAATTATTTACTAGTGCTGGTAACGGTTTAAAAAAAATAGAAGCGGCGAACAGGACGTATATCTGATTATTGCCGAGTATGCTGAGTCTTTATACAACCTTGAACAACTCTACCAAAGGACGGTGGCCATCTTTGATAAGAAACATGATGACTGGGTCAGTTTGTAGAGTTGTTTAAGGCGACGTCATGTTTGAAGGCTGCTCAAGAAATGCAATTCAGTAATACACGTTTCATTTGTTGAAGAATGTCAAGAAAAAAAAAAACGCGCCGCCCGACAAAAGTTTTCTTGTGTTGGAGAGTCTGCCGACCGATGTTTAGGGCGACTGGTCGTTCTTCAGACCAGTTGATCAATCTGCTGAACCAACGTGACATAAGATGTCATTTGTAGCCAGTCACGATGACAAGACATTGTCGCATTAGTATTTCACATTACAGTTCAACAAAAGACCTAAAAGTGTAATTAACTTTTCTACATTTTAGTAATGTATAGGGGGCATCTTTTTAAGGATCAACATCGATGAATTCAACCTTTTAATGTTTTTTTTTATGTGCGACAAGATTCAGAATCTAGACACGACTTTATACCGTCATGATGTCGACACGTCTAGTTAGCGGCAGTTATGCTGAAAAGAGAAAAGTATAATTGAATGAAGTTCAGAGGTTGGTTTACTCATGAATGGTCTTGGACGCGTCTCTCACACTCAGCGCTTAACAAGAAATTTGAATTTGCCCTTAACACATGCTGCGAAGCAGTAAAACCTGATGTCCCTACACCGTGATAAACAATGAAACACAGAGCCTCCTTCATATACAATTTTTTAAAATTTTAAAGTGTTTTCTTCAGATACGATGATCAACGTCAGAACTGAACTGCTCCCTTCCTCCAGGTACTTGATATGAAACTGAATGTCTTTTATCAGACACAAATTAAAGTGTGAAAGAGTGTTTTTTTTTTTAGATAAAATGTTGTGTTATAAATAATGGATCTAAATCCCGTCATCAGACACTTTGTTTAATCACGGAAATAAACACCTTCTTCAGACTTAATGACTATCAATGTCTCCTCCACAGAAGGGTACTTAACAATAAAACTGAATGTTTCCTTCGCGACGATTGAAAAGTCAATAAATCTTTTTTCTTCCGATAATATTTGCATCAGAGTCGGGTGTCTTATTCAGACACCGCATTCAATTATGACACTGAATGTTTTTTTCAGCCATAATGATTGACAATGTCATGTATTTCATCGAATCAAAGGATTATTCGGTTCTTTTGCTGCATGTTGAGATCAATGTCGTAGTTAAAGCTAGACAGGCTTAAATTAGGTTTCCATCTTCTCAGTTCAGCCATGCTTGTTTAAAGCTTACTTCAGAAATCATAGGCTTTAGAATTAACAGCTTTATCCAACAACTGATCAACGAATCCTAATAACTGGGCTAGGCGACATTCATGACATCACCTCAGAAAGCTCAAATCACCAATGCTACTGGACTAAATTCTTTGATAATGAACATTCGTTAGATATACTGACTGTGGTTTCGATAATTTATTAAAAAAAAAAGAAAGAAAGAAAAAAATAAAAAAACGGAGCCTTCGTAATGCCCAACTGGGTTTGAATAGCGCTGAAGCTCTGATGGCTGTGGGGGTAAAGAACATACCTCTGTGATAGCAGCGGAAGCGCTGTTCACGAGGGTTCGATTCTTTCCCCCCCCCCCCTCCCCCCAAAGAGGGGAAAAAAAAAAAACATGCTCACACACACAGAGTCGGTGTGTGAGTTTAAGGCCCCATCTTATCAGTTTTACCTTGTCCAATGGGAGCTGGTTTGGTGTCCGGAAAGGCCTTTAACCAAGTTGTTGCGGCCGAGTTGTACCAAGCAGGTGAAAAAAAAAATCTATTTATTCTCACTTCAATACCAAAAACAATGTTCGCACTAGAAGCAGGGAATTCTCTCAAGTCTTGCCGCTCGCATGCAACAGTGAGGGAGCTCCGGGTACATTTCTGTGTAGCTTCGATCTCTTTAATTTAAAACTTCTTTCGCTCCCACTGTGTTTCTCTGTCTGTCTGTCTGTCTGTCTGTCTGTCTGTCTGTCTGTCTGTCTGTCTGTCTCTGTCTCTGTCTCTCTCTCTCTCTCTCTCTCTCTCTCTCTCTCTCTCTCTCTCTCTCTCTCGCAAGACAGTCAGGTGTCCATTTCCAAACGTGGAGCAGGTAAGCGACTGTCGCCAGCTTAGCGCATGTGCTATTGTGCTGAAAAATTGACCGCTCTAAATTTGTTATCGTTCTTTATGAAATAGAACGAAAATTTTCCAGCACCAATCTTAAAAAAAAACCAAACCGAAAACCTCTTGAAAATCTTGAAGTACTCTTCAAGGTTCTCCAAGTCGAGTCAAGTAGTTTGCCTCATATTTTAATTGTTTTAGTTTCAAATATAATTCTTTCTCACATGCTTATTATTTTTCCATGATATTTCACCATGCATTGATTAAATGTAGGCTACCTCTGCTGCGCAGTAGATATAAGTTATCTGTGAACATTTCATGGTATCAGTGGAGAGCATGCTGATGTGCAACATGTCTCCAGTAACGTCCCCTGAACTGGGTGTTACCGTAGATACATTTCCAAACAAACAATACAGAACTGCTGACTGTTAAAGAAAGACTTCCAAAATATAAGTGGATCTGTAATCGGTTTCTCTCATGGTTGGTTACACAGATTGGCTCAGTTCCACGTAAAAAAAAAAAAAAAAAATCAGGCAATTTCACCAGAAGATCTTGCTAGTGCTGAAATAGAAAATAAATTTGTCTACACCAGGATTTTTTTAAAGATCGATCATTGCAGCAAGAGCAATATAGGAGCAAGGTGATAGGTCTTTATTGTGACGGTCTGGACACGTTAATATTACAGTCTTTCAAACAGCTCTGACATATACAAAAATTATATTTTATTCAGTTTGCATTTTCAGACAGTTTGAATTACAACGGGATATCTTTATAGCGCCCGTTGTTTTTCATGGTCATCATTGTAAATGAAGCACACATTGTGTTATCTTGTCTCTTTTTTCGGTGCACTGCCTCTCCAGGGACACGTGTAGCGTAATTCAGGCCAGCTAGATTAGACTCCACGGGAGGTTTATCAGCATTGAACTCTGATCACTAATACCCCACTCTGATTGTTCTGTTTGGTTTCACGGCGGAGGCTTATCTGCCTCACCTGACAGCACAAAATGACCAAAAACAACTGTTGTGCATCCGTGCAATAATGGTCCAACAACAACAACCTGCGACCAGTACCCCACTCGCTATTGGTCAGATCTTGCAAATGTTGTTAAAAAAGTTCGGGGCCAATGATAATTCACCATTTTGGTCACATGCTTATCTTGATGTCCCAATACAAATCCCCGCGGAAAATCTTCAGAAATTTTCAGTGTCCTATTTTTTTTCGTAGAGCAGAGAGCAATCTTATGATTGTTTATTTTATGCAAATTAAAGTTGGTCCAACACTTTTGAGATTACCTCAGAGTGATGCTACCTTGATAGATGATGAAACATACCATCCTTTTCACCATCCATCTAACACTGCTGTTAGACTCATAGCAGAGATTAATTCACTCTCCTGCCCAATAGGATGTGAAGAGTGCTGGTTATGAGCAGGGGAGATAACAACACATTCTCTTATCAGTGGAGGGCCCTTAGCTCCTCCACCAGTAGACATCGGTCTATTTATCTACCTTTCTCGCATTGATAAAGATGAGATTCGGCGATGGAAATAATAGAGCGTGATCCACGCTGCGCTGCGCTGAAAGTGATGACCACAGTAAACTGATTGATAGATCTGGGGCAGAGATTGTTAGGTGAACGTGGAGCCTTGAGAAACAACATGTTCAGACTAGACAAACCATCGGGAAAACAACCGCTGTGGAGATACTTTACAGAGATAGATTTCAATTCTCTTTGCTTGAATTTAGCTTGTTAATATGTTGATATACAGTCCATTAAACGGTCAGCCCAGACTTTATGTCAAACAAAACCCCGTCAGGTATCGGCTTGATCGAGGTAGAGTGCGAGACACTACTTACTGAGAGACACCACTGAGAGCGCCGGACCATCACTATCGGCAAGACTGGAAGGTGAGACATCAACGCCACATACATCCAACCTGACCTTTGATTCGTTAAAAGCATGGCGGGGTTGGAAAGGGAGACACCACATCCATCCACCCTGAGCTTTTATTCGTTAAAAGCATGGCGGGGTTGGAAAGGGAGACACCACATACATCCACCCTGAGCTTTGATTCGTTAGGCATGGTGGGGTTGGAAGGGGAGACATCACATACATCCACCCTGAGCTTTGATCGTTAGGTCTGGGGGGGGGCCTAGGAAGGTACATACCTAACTGATCTACAAAATGATTTGTAGCCTGCAGTGGTTGTTGAGTGGTGTACCTGTTGAAGATTTAAGGTTATATTGACGTGAAAGCAGCATATCTGATGGCTGAGCTGGTAGAAAAACCTTGAAGATTCTTCGCGGGTTTGTCTCCACATGGTCGGTAGGTAGGTTTGGGTCTCATCCTTTCAAAGATTCTTATTAAGCAACCAAACATACTGACATACTGACAAAGTAGGCCACTGTATAAAAAAATAACGTCTTTGCTCTGCTTGTATTTGGTGTGAGTTTATTTGGCAGTTATAATGTTAGCTACAGACCTGTTATTCATTAATTTTTTAATATTGAAAGTATCCTTCACTCACAATAAATGGAGAAAATCCCCATATACATTATGCTGAAAAGATAAAATGGCATACGTTCACAATCTGAAACTCTTTAAGTTTGCACCATGAAGTCTGCTAAACATTTTTCTGGGTCTCACGCACAGGAATGGGTCACGTGATCTCAGCAGCCTAGTGTATCGATGTTTTCATTCTTCTCCTTCCTCCTGGTGTCTACCATCGATATAAGCTTTAGCTGATTAACATGGAGAAGATACGGAGGGGAAAACGGTACAAAATCGAAAATTTCGCTCTTTGTTTACAAACACGGGAATTAATGTACTTTAGCGCGAGAATTCGCTGTAAAAGCAATACAAACACTAAGAAGCCCTCCCTGAGTTAAGGTACCTATAGTTTTTTTTTCAACGGATAATATTCTAGGGAATTTTTTATATGGATCCACATCGGTAAGTCCACATTTGCAAGGATATTTTTTTTCTGTCTTAAGGACAAGATCTAGAACATAGATCTAGATCTAACTTGGAGTTCTCAGTACAGCTCTTTACCATCATTATGACGAAGCGTTTAGTTAGCGGCAAGTGTGCAGAGAATGAGACCAGAGAGAATAAAATTATTTATAGAGAGCTCAAACCTTGATTCCAGGGTAAAATTGCCTGAGGTTAGCCGCACATTATCTGTTATCTTGTGTAGACTTTCACAATGTACAAGCGCACCTGTGAGCGTTAAGTGGCAATGGTACTCCGCTTGCAATTGTTCCAATTCAAGGAATAAAAAATCTGACTTAAGTTTCTTCAGATTTCACAAAGACGAGAAAAGGTGCTGAAATTATGTATTTTTTAAAGTGTTTTTTATCTCCTTTTTTTCCTAAGGGCTAATCCAAAGGTCCATTCTCTGATGATTTATACGATAAGTATTGTGCGAGATTTAATACATTTACCCCTCCCTCCCGTCCCTCTGGGTTCGCGAGGCTATATATTATAGTTATGGAGGCAGGCTACATATAGTTATGGAGGCAGGCTGCATATAGTTATGGAGGCAGGCTACATATAGTTATGGAGGCAGGCTACATATAGTTATGGAGGCAGGCTACATATAGTTATGGAGGCAGGCTACATATAGTGATGGAGGCAGGCTACATATAGTTATGGAGGCAGGCTGCATATAGTTATGGAGGCATGCTACAAATAGTTATGGAGGCAGGCTACAAGTAGTTATGGAGGCAGGCTACAAGTAGTTATGGAGGCAGGCTACAGATAGTTATGGAGGCAGGCTACATATAGTTATGGAGGCAGGTTACAAATAGTTATGGGGGCAGGCTACAAATAGTTATGGAGGCAGGCTACAAGTAGTTATGGAGGCAGGCTACAAATAGTTATGTGGACATGGTGTAGATTGTCCTCATTAATTGAAAGCTTACAAAAATAAGAAAAAAGTTGTCAATAATAGTGTTATTGTTGAAGCGTGTTTCATAAAGCAGGGCTCTCTTCTAAAGTGCGACCGATTAAAAACTAAATGATTTATCAGTTGGACTGCACAGATTATGGGAAACTGTAATAATTATAATCAAGATAAGCTTCAGTTGGGGCACACGTGAGCGTGGAAGGTTGGATCTGCAGGTGACACCAACATCGCTCTACGTCTTTTGTTCTCATCACGGTGTTCTTGCTGTTGGGAAAGGAAATCTATTTCTTATCTACGATAACTGTAAAAAGTAATTTTTGTGATATTCCTTCCAAGTTTTATTATTGCCTATTGCAGCAGGCTGTAAAGAAATAGTTATAAAAAAAGATAAAGAAATAAATAAAAAATGCCCGAACGAACGAAATTAGTTCAAAACTAAGAAGAGCTTGATAAAACCTAGGGTGGAGCTTAAGAAACTGAGTGAATTGATAAGGTCTGACCATCCAACCAGAAACGGTCCACTTGAGGCGTGGATTACATCTCGGAATTCTCCCATCTCCATCATGTATGCGGCGGATACCGCCACCATCTTCAGGTAAGTTGGATAGTCTAATCTGAACAGGTGAAGACGAGAGCTTTGCTATTTGGTTGAGTTTTTTTTTTTTTTTAATTTCGTTTTTTCAGCAATTTTAAGGTTATCTTCGATTATTAAACACAAGTGGCCTCTTGTATGTCGCATGACCAGAAATCATGTTTTTGATTCAAGCGCTTGTTTTACAAGCCACTTAAGAGTTGATATTTATCTGGGCTAGTTAGGAGAAACAAAGATATTGCGATACTTGAGGTCTGCTAGATCTAGAGACCAAACATGTCTTCAACCATCGCACTGTGTTTTGATATGATTGAGTTCTGAGGCTACAAGCTGATTGGCTAACAATGAGTTGGTGCTTCCTCTCCTCTCCTATATCAACTATCATATTACTGGGAGGAGGTTTCATCGTAGTAGTCCAAGTCTGATATCATAGCATCATTGAGGAGGATGATTGTTCTGTCATATTTTGTCATATGTAAGAGATGGCGATGTCTTTAATTGCATAAAAATTCTTTATATAGATCGAAAACCCTAAAAGTAGACGATAAATAATTTATTACCGGCGTATTGTTACATTTATATAACTTCAATTTACAGTCGCAGTATTCTCAATGACAACACAACAACGATACTTGTGAAGCATTTTATCTCTGCAGAATATATGTCATACTGTCACAAGCTGAAAACTCCGGTCTACGAACTGGACCCTGGTGTCAATTTGAAGGGGCTGGGCTGCGTGGCTTATAAATAGTCTTGGTATCTATCCTTTTATTTTCATGGTCCAGATATATGCCTCCACCTATTTATCGTAATCAAAATCTGGATATTTCGATAATACTCTAAACCCAGAATCTAGATTTATCTAGATCTTAACCTTTTGATTTAAGTCTAGCTGCTGCAAATTTATACCAAAGCCTTAGATATAGAATCTATGTCCAATTAACTTTTTGAGATCTTTTACTTAAATTTGTTTCAGATAGTTTTAAAACTGCCGTCGCCAACATTTTAAGCCTACTTTCAATTTCATCCTGCCATCTCCAAGCTGTGCTTCCAAGAAGTAGTTCGCACATTCACCATTTTCTTTTAAGAAAATAATAAGCTTAATTCCATTTTTGCCTTTAATTTTCCAAAACGCTTTTTTGTGAAAAATAACTTTACCACTCCAATCTTTAGGGCAATTTACATCTTCGTGCCAAATTTAAAGTGCCTTGGTGGTCTAGAACTGCTCGGTTAGATGGTCCTCATTTTTCTCCTAACTGCTTTGTCCCAGTTCATTTGTTTGGCCCCACCTACTCAACATTAATTTTAAAGAAATATATTTGATGTAAGCCAAAGGCGTATAAAGAATAATTAATTTGGTGTTTTTTGTTTATTTTTAAGTTAGGAAAGACATGAAATCTGAATCAACTTTCACTATATCTCTTAACCACCAAGTGAAAAGGGAGTTGGGTTCATAATAAAAAGTTATGGTGAGCCCTGCCTTACTAACACACCAAGCAACACCATTAGCTATGAGAAATCTATACATCTATACATTCAAAGACACACCATTACCTGTGAGAAATATATATATATATATATAATTTTCTGAGGCATCCACATAAGTTCAAACAACGAAAGTGGCGCTGAATATAGGTGCATATTATTTATATGAGCGGGCTTTTTTTTCTAAGTGTTCTAAGGAAGCGCTTATAACAAGCTGTGAATAAATGAAATGTATTTTGACATTTGTAACGATGTCAGATAAGCTTGTTCTTGACTGTATTATTGGAAAATAACTGATCCAAACAATACAACATACAGAACATGATCACGTGTTACTTTGTCTAGCGCGGCTGCGACATTGTGACGTGTTCTTCATGCAGGATCCAAACCTTCTATTAGAAATGTCTTTCTGGACTCACACCTTGAATCTAGATCTAGATTCTGAATCTTGTCTTGGAACGCATATCTAAAACACTTGGACTAATCTGTGTTGATCCCTGCGACAACTGTGTGGGATGTTTGCATGTTGCTCTTTCTTTGAAAAAGAAAATAGAAACCAAGGTGCTTTGTTGGCCTTGGTTTAGAAAATTTAATTTAAATGCGAATGTCCTGCTGCTGGACTGTCCCATTCTTTCATCGTGGATTACCACTACATCGTGTTGAAACTGTGGCTACCGTGGCGATTTTTTGTAAACTGGAAAGGATAACTTCTCTTGAGGAAGCGGTAAGGGTCATGACAGGTCAAAGCGTGTCTGTTCTACTCAAATGTCGTTGATTACATGAAGATCAAAGAGGTTAACTGACGCGGGTCAAAGTGGGCTCTCAAGCTACGATTGTTGAAAGTTTAGGTTGGAAGCAGAACCTAAAAGACTTGCTAGCATCACCCTTACAAGTTGACAAAATAAATGAGAGAAATCTGTGAGCGCTATAACAGGTCACACCGAACAAGAAAAGTTAGCTTATTTTGTAAAACCTGAAACGGTTGACATTACTTCCTGATTGCTTGTTATCATGTAGGCACGAATAACGGGCGGCCAGGAGTACTCTTATGGCAGTGAACCTCTGGGCACTTTGTGTTGCTAAAAAAAAATAGCGTTTCGAATGATCCTTGTTAGATAACAAACAGCAGAGCAAAGTACAGAATCGACTGTTTACCACATAAGCTGCTCTTCTCAAACTATTTCTACTGCGGTTCAATGTCATCAAACAAGGCAAAGACTACTGTCTATGCTATAATGTAAGAGATCTATCTTCGCTATAATGTAAGAAATCTATCTGTGCTATAATGTAAGAGATCTATCTACGCTATAATGTAAGAGATTTATCTATCATATGATGTAAGGGATCTATCTATGCTATAATGTAAGAGAGCTATCTATTCTATGATGTAAGAAATCTATCTATGCTATAATGTAAGAGATCTATCTATGCTATAATGCAAGAGATCTATCTATGCTATAATGCAAGAGATCTATCTATGCTATAATGCAAGAGATCTATCTATGCTAAAATGTAAGAGATCTATCTATGCTATAATGTAAGAGATCTACCTTTGCTATAATGTAAGAAATCTGTCTGTCCTATGATGTAAGGGATCTATCTATGTTACAATGTAAAAGATCTATCTATGCTATAATGTAAGAGATCTACCTATGTTACAATGTAAAAGATCTACCTTTGCTATAATGTAAGAAATCTGTCTATCCTATGATGTAAGGGATCTATCTATGTTACAATGTAAAAGATCTACCTTTGCTATAATGTAAGAGATCTACCTATGTTACAATGTAAAAGATCTACCTTTGCTTTAATGTAAGAAATCTGTCTATCCTATGATGTAAGGGATCTATCTATGTTACAATGTAAAAGATCTATCTATGCTATAATGTAAGAGATCTACCTTTGCTATAATGTAAGAAATCTGTCTACGTCTATGCTATAATGTAAAAGATCTATCTATGTTACAATGTAAAAGATCTACCTTTGCTATAATGTGAGAAATCTGTCTATCCTATGATGTAAGGGATCTATCTATGTTACTATGTAAAAGATCTATCTATGCTATAATGTAAGAGATCTACCTTTGCTATAATGTAAGAAATCTATCTATCCTATGATGTAAGGGATCTATCTATGTTAAAATGTAAAAGATCTATCTATGCTATAATGTAAGAGATCTACCTTTGCTATAATGTAAGAAATCTGTCTATCCTATGATGTAAGGGATCTATCTATGTTACAATGTAAAAGATCTATCTATGCTACAATGTAAGAGATCTACCTTTGCTATAATGTAAGAGATCTATCTATGCTATAATGTAAGGGATCTATCTATGTTACAATGTAAAAGATCTACCTTTGCTATAATGTAAGAAATCTGTCTATCCTATGATGTAAGGGATCTATCTATGTTACAATGTAAAAGATCTATCTATGCTACAATGTAAGAGATCTACCTTTGCTATAATGTAAGAGATCTATCTATGCTATAATGTAAGGGATCTATCTATGTTACAATGTAAAAGATCTACCTTTGCTATAATGTAAGAAATCTGTCTATCCTATGATGTAAGGGATCTATCTATGTTAAAATGTAAAAGATCTATCTATGCTATAATGTAAGAGATCTACCTTTGCTATAATGTAAGAGATCTGTCTATGCTATAATGTAAGGGATCTATCTATATTACAATGTAAAAGATCTATCTATGCTACAATGTAAGAGATCTACCTTTGCTATAATGTAAGAGATCTGTCTATGCTATAATGTAAGGGATCTATCTATATTACAATGTAAAAGATCTATCTATGCTACAATGTAAGAGATCTACCTTTGCTATAATGTAAGAGATCTAACTATGCTATAATGTAAGAGATCTATCTATGCTATAATGTAAGAGATCTACCTTTGCTATAATGTAAGAGATCTATCTATGCTATAATGTAAGAGATCTATCTATGCTATAATGTAAGAGATCTATCTATGCTATAATGTAAGAGATCTATCTATGCTATAATGTAAGAGATCTATCTATGCTATAATGTAAGAGATCTACCTTTGCTATAATGTAAGAGATCTATCTATGCTACAATGTAAGAGATCTACCTTTGCTATAATGTAAGAGATCTATCTATGCTATAATGTAAGAGATCTATCTATGCTATAATGTAAGAGATCTACCTTTGCTATAATGTAAGAGATCTATCTATGCTATAATGTAAGAGATCTATCTATGCTACAATGTAAGAGATCTACCTTTGCTATAATGTAAGAGATCTATCTATGCTACAATGTAAGAGATCTATCTATGCTATAATGTAAGAGATCTATCTATGCTATAATGTAAGGGATCTATCTATGTTACAATGTAAAAGATCTATCTATGCTACAATGTAAGAGATCTACCTTTGCTATAATGAGAGAAGTTTCCGTGGACGCTAGTAGCCTCTTCGCTCGTTCTATCTTTTCATGTGAGCGCGGACAATGATATTAGAAGTAACTTATATGTCTGTTATTTTAAACAGATTTAATTGAATGATTGAATATTCTGTGTCAGATTTTGAGGAATCTAAAGGAGCTCATTTAATGTAAGAGGAATATCTCCACTGTCCGAACGATGCCCACGGGTTTTCTCCAGATTTGAAGTTCCGGAATGTTCTCCAAGATCGGCTCTGGTCTACTCCGTGTTGAGAGGCCGCACTTGACATTATGCTTTAGAACGGCGGCTGTGATGAACGCTTAGTCGGACAGCATGTCGACTAGAAACAAAGAAAGAGCTAGCCAGTCCAGTCCTCTATCTTAATAAAACATTTAATTGTTTTCTTTTCTTTAAAAAAAAAAAAACAATTTCTACCTAAAAGTTGAAATTGATTTTTTTCAAATCGAATCAGTTATAAACACAATGCGACTGGTGGTAAATATACTTAGAGAGTTAGCAGAATGGTTTTATTCTTGATATAGACAACAGTCCACAGTGCGGAGATATCAGGACGTGTAAGGATCAGCGGATCAGGATCGGGTCTCTTCATTAAGCTTTATGACTCGCGAGAAATGCGATGACGATGCGATTTATGCGAGTTGCTTATCGAGTCTGTCCCGATACCAGACTCACAGGTGCAGTGATCAGACACATTCTCCACATTCTTCACATTCTCCACATTCTCCACATTCTTCACATTCTTCACATTCTCCACATTCTCCACATTCCTCGTAATGATTCGTCGCCTTTTATCGTCGCTTACAGCTTTACAAAATTGCTTTTCATTCAAACTCGCTAATTGTTTTCTGTATGGTCCGAAATGATAAAACACAGTTTTGTTTCGATTTTCCTTTGCATTTTGTGAACTATGCGTGAAACTCTTTACCAATCACTTAAAAAAAAAAAAGAGAATAATTATAATGTTTTCGGCACTTCCAAACTTGATACATTGGGTGTTGATTTATTTTTTAAAACCTGTTACTATTGAAGTTTGTATATTATCAAAATAACTCCGGTTGGACGCTCGGTGTTTTTTATTCACCTTCACTAAGAGAAGTGAGCTGAAGCCCGTCTAACAAATTGTGACATGATCTGTGTAACCTGCATGTGAGGAAATAATATCACACGCTTACTTACTGGCACACCACACACACTCATACCCACACACTCAGTCAATAGTGATATCAAACCATACAATCATATTTTTTTTTTAATCAAAACTGCATGTGTAGTTGGTGTAACGGTGCTTTTTTCCCCTCATTTTTGTGTTTTATCACTTGCCGTTTATCTTATCTGATCTGATAATCTCGAGTGCCGGCGATATGAATGAGGTAGTGGTGTGGGTGAATTAGCGCTGAGAATAACAACAGGCGCGTTATGTAAGTTGGAAGAGATAACCGAAAATTTTCTCTTTTTTTCTGCATTCAAGGGGAAGACAGAGAGAGAGAGAGAGAGAGAGAGAGAGAGAGAGAGAGAGAGAGAGAGAGAGAGAGAGAGAGAGAGAGAGAGAGATGGGGAGCGTGAGATTGTTTCGGAGAAATCAATCATCGCAGACCGGAGTATTTCATAGCTCCTCAATGTTCAAAGCTGGAATTTTTTATAGTAGCTCCTTATATCATTATTATTGGTCTGCATCAGCAGCAGAAATAAGGAAACTTTACTTGAAAACGTTAACAGTAATATGTATATCGAGAGAGAAAGAGAGAGAGAGAGAGAGAGAGAGAGAGAGAGAGAGAGAGAGAGAGAGAGAGAGAGAGAGAGAGAGAGAGAGAGAGAGAGAGAGAGAGAGAGAGAGAGAGAGAGAGAGAGAGAGAGAGAGAGACAGAGCGAGAGAGAGAGACAGAGACAGAGAGAGAGAGAGACAGACAGACAGACAGAGACAGAGAAAAATAGTTCAGAAAACAGTGGATACAGGAAAAGATTGAAAGCCAGCAATAATGATTATGAAACTGAAACAACTTCAAAATAATCAGGTTTGTCACTAAACGTATTACTTGCCCTGACAAAAATTCGGAGAAAAACAGCAATACAAATTATCGCACCTTTTTATTTTCTCATTTTTCAACATTTTAAATTTACCGTTGCTTTCAACCACATCAATTGCGGATTATTTCTTTAAAGAGTAAAATGGTCCTTCAGTTTTGTAGATGTTTCTGCACTTGAAAAATGCATAATTATGAGGGTTCCGTTTCTCAGCCCTCTTCAAACGATAATGTAAGAAATCTATCTGTGCTATAATGTAAGAAATCTATCTGTGCTATAATGTAAGAAATCTATCTGTGCTATAATGTAAGAAATCTATCTGTGCTATAATGTAAGAAATCTATCTGTGCTATAATGTAAGAAATCTATCTGTGCTATAATGTAAGAAATCTATCTGTGTGCTATAATGCAAGAGATCTATCTGTGCTATAATGTAAGAAATCTATCTGTGCTATAATGTAAGAAATCTATCTGTGCTATAATGTAAGAAATCTATCTGTGCTATAATGTAAGAAATCTATCTGTGCTATAATGTAAGAAATCTATCTACGCTATAATGTAAGAAATCTATCTGTGCTATAATGTAAGAGATCTATCTACGCTATAATGTAAGAGATCTATCTATCATATGATGTAAGGGATCTATCTGTGCTATAATGTAAGAGATCTATCTGTGCTATAATGTAAGAAATCTATCTGTGCTATAATGTAAGAAATCTATCTGTGCTATAATGTAAGAGATCTATCTACGCTATAATGTAAGAGATCTATCTATCATATGATGTAAGGGATCTATCTATGCTATAATGTAACAGATCTATCTACGCTATAATGGCATCTATCATATGATGTAAGAGATCTATCTACTGTGCTATAATGTAAGAGATCTATCTATCATATGATGTAAGGGATCTATCTATGCTATAATGTAAGAGATCTATCTACGCTATAATGTAACAGAGCTATCTATTCTATAATGTAAGAGATCTATCTACGCTATAATGTAAGAGATCTATCTATCATATGATGTAAGGGATCTATCTATGCTATAATGTAAGAGATCTATCTACGCTATAATGTAAGAGATCTATCTATCATATGATGTAAGGGATCTATCTATTCTATAATGTAAGAGATCTATCTGTGCTATAATGTAAGAAATCTATCTACGCTATAATGTAAGAAATCTATCTGTGCTATAATGTAAGAGATCTATCTACGCTATAATGTAAGAGATCTATCTATCATATGATGTAAGGGATCTATCTATGCTATAATGTAACAGAGCTATCTATTCTATAATGTAAGAGATCTATCTGTGCTATAATGTAAGAGATCTATCTACGCTATAATGTAAGAGATCTATCTATCATATGATGTAAGGGATCTATCTATGCTATAATGTAACAGAGCTATCTATTCTATAATGTAAGAGATCTATCTATCTATCTGCTATAATGTAAGAGATCTATCTACGCTATAATGTAAGAGATCTATGCTATAATGTAAGAGATCTATCTATGCTATAATGCAAGAGATCTATCTATGCTATAATGCAAGAGATCTATCTATGCTATAATGTAAGAGATCTATCTGTGCTATAATGTAAGAAATCTATCTGTGCTATAATGTAAGAAATCTATCTGTGCTATAATGTAAGAGATCTATCTGTGCTATAATGTAAGAAATCTATCTATGCTATAATGTAACAGAGCTATCTATTCTATAATGTAAGAGATCTCATTTATTCTATAAATCTATCTGTGCTATAATGTAAGAAATCTATCTGTGCTATAATGTAAGAGATCTATCTACGCTATAATGTAAGAGATCTATCTATCATATGATGTAAGGGATCTATCTATGCTATAATGTAACAGAGCTATCTATTCTATAATGTAAGAAATCTATCTATGCTATAATGTAAGAGATCTATCTATGCTATAATGCAAGAGATCTATCTATGCTATAATGCAAGAGATCTATCTATGCTATAATGCAAGAGATCTATCTATACTAAAATGTAAGAGATCTATCTATGCTATAATG
>JAWDGP010004189.1:5000-80000 GCA_033675545.1 Elysia crispata
TGGCCTTCTCTCTTTCTTTCATCTCTCTAGCTCAATCCGACTCTTAACCCTTCCGGGCCTCTCTCTCTCTCTCTCTCTCTCTCTCACGCACACACTCTCCCTTCTCATCATAATTTCTATTACATTCAAATATTTACACTTTGAAACTCAGATCCACATGTACACCTTTTCGAGACTTGATAACACAGTGTTACAGTAGGCTACATTAAATAAAGGCACTGGAGTGACATGTCAAGAGCAAAACAAGGAATGACAGAATGTGAAAGACAAAAAAAGATATGGTGATATTTAGAGTGAAAGAGATACAGACAGAAGTCTATGTGTATGTGGGAGGGGGGGGGTGGTCAGAATAATGGGCAGTACTAACCTGTTCCAGTGTAAAAATGAAGGACAACTTCTAGCTGATCCCATTGATTCACAGTTTTACAAGGGAAATTTGGGTGTGTTACCAATTTAAAACCGTTGTAGTCTTTAAATTGAATTACAGTCACTCCTGCATCTGCATCTCTAAGTCTAATATGGAAGTATATAACATATTCATGCATACAACCACCGCGACTGAAGCTGGCAAGTGCTTGTTCTGTTCTATCTGCATTACAAGCACTGAGTCCATAGAGGAGCAAACTTTCTTGAAGGGCTTCCTTAACAGTGTCACAGTTAAAGTTATTTTTCACTATTTTTCCAGTTCGTCAATTTCTCTGACTTTGTTTTCACTGACAGCTTTTTTTTTGGTAGGGCGAGGAGTTTTTGGATGAGCATGTGATATGGATGGTGAAGGTATCTCACCAAAGTTAATAGGAGGATGCATAGAGATTATAAATATTATCTTCCTCTTCGAATGTGAGGAGTATCAGAGAGCCAGTGTCGACTACATACTCCAATATGTTCAGTCACTTTCTCAACTTTGTTTGGGAGACTCGAAACCCATTTATGACATTCAGTTGGGTCCTTCGGAAAACCATAATTATAAAATAACCGTTTCACTTTCTTTCCCCTTCTGACTGGCATAGCCGCTCTTACAGTTTGTAACAGTGCACTTTCTTCCCCTAAACAATAAACAGTTAAGGAAATTGATAATGACACCGATACACCATATAATGAAATATGCAACTTAAGGTTAAAGTATTGAGGGCACTTTGAGTATCAGAGATTTTAGTTAAAAGGCTTTTAAAAAACTTTGGCTCCCACTTCAGCACACCTTCTCTCTATAAAGTGATATCGCAGAGACCATAAAGAGAAAAGCTAATTAAACTTAAAGCATATTTAGATGAACTTAACATGTATAATTGTTTATCAGTATCTCTCTCTCTCTCTCTCTCTCTCTCTAAATATATATATATATATATATATATATATATATATATATATATATATTACATTGTATGATGTTTGGTGGCACGGGTCATACTCTATCAGTGTGCACACATTTAGAGGAAAATCTACACCAAATCACAAGAAAGCATTCTTGGAATGTTCCACATTGAAAGCATCTGTTAGAACAAGGTGCAATCCAAGGGCGAATAGCAGAGAATAAGATAAGAAATATAATCCAAGAAAGAATGAATGTAATCCAATAACAAAATGGCAGGAGAGTCCAGTGAAAACACAGTGTGTACTGCTAAGCATGCTATAATCAACTGTTCAAACCTCGCGCAGGTGGCTGATAGCTAGCCAGATGATGGCCCATCTGAATAATGTTACGTAACCTTGTGAACAGGCCTTCGAGACAGATGGTACTGCTATAGACACATTGTTTGTATATTTTGAACCACGTGATGGACAATAATAGCACAGCCTCCATGATTTCTTAAAACCACGTGATAGCTATAAAAAGATTTTGCGGGTGCCTATTAGTCGTTTTTTCTTTGTCAGGCTGTGTTTACACTTACAAGTAGTAGTTCGTACATTAACTTTTTCTTTTTTTTTCTTGAGGGGGGTGGGGATAGATCTCTTTGCATTCCTGAAGCGGGAACTTGCTTACAGCAGGATTTTTCTCCTGAAACTAAAATTCCCGTTATAGTCCTGTTTTATTTATTTTAAGCACATCACTAGAGTGGTCTCGCTTATTGAATCTGTATAGCTTATCACTGTCTGCCTCTGGCCTTACACTTCGTTTCCTTCTGTTTTTTCTCCTCTTCTCTGATGTTGGCAATTAATGTCTAGTGGTCAGTCAGCCCCAATTGCTGCAAAGAAAGAGACAATTGTGCGCGACGGTCTAAAAGAGGTGACAGTAGAGAAGTTTTACAGTACTGGAGGTGTCTGAGAGACGAGCAGAATTCTCGCTCGGATTGAGAGAACGTGGCATTACCTAAACTAGCTGTGATAAAGACAGGGTTAGATTTCTTTACAAATAAAAAAAAAAGGAGACGACGTAGAAAGTTGTCAACTTGATAGTTATTAAACCCTAAAACAATTTTGGCTGGTTTTAATAGAAAGGAGGGAACACAGATGCGGGCTAATTCTTCTTCACAGAACCCCCCCCCCCCCCCCCTGAGGAGGCTGCACAACCACTGGACGAGCCACAGCATTCCTGTCCCACAACTCATCTTCCCGGGTCTGACGGCACGTGCCCCCAGGTGCGCACGTCAGGGCCTCAATTGTAAGTGCGGCAACCGAACTTCTCCGCAGATACCCCTGTTTCCTGCATGCAACAACTGAAAGGGGTTAGTTAGAAATCAATGGTTTATTTGGCGGAAAGTCTAAAACTGCCCTTACCCACAGGTCTGGAGGTGAGAAGAAAACTGGACGCTGCTATTTGACTTCCCTCCAACAGTGAACGGACAGAGGTGCTTTAGGCAGAACTATCCCGTTCATCGTGAATTAAACGCAGTGGAAACTGAGGCTACGGGGAAAATACGTGTAGTACGATGTACTAATTGACATAGAAGAGAAGAGTAGCATAAAGAAACGCGCACTCGAAGATAAAGACTTTCTTAGAACTTCTTTTTTAAGGGAGAAGAGCACTTCAGTACAAAGTTTAAAATAATTCTTCCAGTCAAGGAACTCGACAAATCATTATGTTTTATAAAGTCATTTCAAGGTGGAGACCATAATGATTGATTATGGAACATTTGAAAAAAGAAACCTATGGAAATCAAAATAACTTTCTTAAATTATTTTTAGTCAGATCAAGGTGACTTGCCCTGCCACAGTGAAAAAGTATTCAACAAACCTTAGGTTTAGACAGAAACTATTTTCATTGAGCTGAAAATAAGAAAGGAATTGTTGAACAGATTTATTGCTTTTATCATCATACCTTGTCATTATCACCAATGTAACTAGATGTATTCAAGCTAGAGCATTGATTTGAGATGCCTGTATGATTGTGTGCTTTGCCTATGACGTAATGACGAACGTATTCTTTTACTATATTTCTAGGGCATATTTATAGTCTTTGTGTGATAATCAAGACTGTAGGTATGTTATGTGAGCACACATCGATAATTATAAAGTACAGTGTATTTTTGGTGCACTATATTGGTGTGTGCTCAAGGAAAATTCTGGACGAGCGATTTTTTGGTGGGAACGCAGGATTACCGGGGGTGGGGGCAGGACAGAGCCACACTATTCGCTATTCGATTCAGACTGCCTTTACCTCTAATCTAAGGAGGCAAATTATACTCAGGGGAAGCTGATGCCATAGTGCTGTGCTTACCTCTCTCTCTCTCTCTCTCTCTCTCTCTCTCTCTCTCTCTCTCTCTCTCTCTCTCTCTCTCTCTCTCTCTCTCTCTCTCTCTCTCTCTCCTTTTCTGTTTCTCTTTCTCGCTTCCTAGTTTCCAATGGATTCAGAGATACACAGAGTGAAATGGGCAAATTTCTTTCTTCTGTTGTTAAAGTCAGGCTCATTTTTATCTTTGAAGTAGTGAAACATGATAAAACAAAAAAATATTATCGGCGATACAGTGTTAATAATGCCCATGCTTGTGAAGACAGTTTTTTCATCATCTTCATCATCCTAATCATCATCATTATCATCATCACATCATCATCATCACCATCATCATCATTATCACCATCATCATCATTATCATCACCATAATCAATGTAATGATCGTCTTCATCCTCAAAATCAGTATCTTTTTCGTCGTTCTCTCCACTCCTGGCCCTTTCTTTACTTCCATAGACTTTACACTGGAGTCTGGATAAATACCTCAGGACCAAAAAAGTTAGTTGACTGTAGGCAAAAGTTGGCTTTAAATATTGCAATTTAATTTGTAAAGAAATACAAAATAGTGCTGGCAAACAAAGTTGACTTGAAGCAAAAGTTTCCCTTAGGTGTTGAATGTATATGGACTCCTCTGTACTTTTAGTAATACTTTCTCGTTAGCCAGGCTTTCCTCTTTTTATTCAACTGATTTTCATCTTTGAATCATTTTCTCACTCCTGTAACTCCATTGCGCCCCTATGGTTCCAAGTAAAAAAAAAGCAGTTGGAATTCTTTTGTAATAAGTTAAAATTATGAATGCGGTTTTGTGTCAAGGTGGTTTGTGCACCACAAAAGCTGGGCTTGATCAGTTATATAAAAATGGAAAAGCAGAAAATCTTAAAGATCAGATTCGATATAGAAAATTAGTGATGGGGGCAAGAGGACTTAAGACTGACAGGTACTGCTGCAAATCTTTACCAGACTTTGCTTGGAAAGATATGCAATGAACCCCCCTCTAAAAGAGGGGGGTTCATTAGGCAAAAGACAATCATTCAAAATTAAAGTTCTGATGATGATTATTAAATACAATGCTGTTACGGTGAAAATAAATTTGACAGAAACTGTTGCTTGATGTTGTTGTTGGGTTCAAGGTTTATTTAGTAAAACAAACAGAAAACGCTGCAAGGTACAAACAGTATAGATACTTTCATTAGCGAAGTGTACAGGTAGGTAGTCAACAAAAAAGTGACACTGATACAGGTACATAGTATGTCTGGCAAAAGAGGTAGTGAGACCGAGAGGTAAGCAGAGTGGGAAAAACCATAGGTGCGGCTTAAAAAAACATATACACGGAACAGAAACCTTCACAATTTAAAAGAAACGAAAATTTCTGTTTATACTTTATAATTTGTTAAAGTGGCAGGCTCAAATTGTTTTCATTTAACAAAATATTGATATTTTCAGGCTTGCTAATTCCTTTACATGAATTGGTTCTCAATTTATATTTTGAAAACTGTAATGTATTTTGTCTCTTATGTAATACTTTCTTTTACAGTCATTCAGTTTCAGCTTTAATGTAAGCGTGTATTGAACCTCAGTTTATCATGGGAGTTTTCTACAACTATCAAAATCATAATGCTTTATCATGTATACATTTGAAAATATGTTCAATCATAATTCATCTGTGACTATTAAATTTTTACTTCTATCATTGACTTACAATGCAGTTTTGAAATAGAAACAGTGGTCAAATTATCAAATAGATAGCATAATCAGGTTCATCATCTATTACTCTAGTACGAAAACTGTGTTTTTTAAGATATAATTTCTACAATATGATTCGCTTTTTTACCAATTTTCTTCCAAGGCGCAAAATTTGGCGCTATGCCAATTTTGGTTTTCTCTATCTTTTCAAAATGGCTTTCTAGGTTGCTGACAAAAATTGAGTCAACTAAATACAACATTGTGTATTAGCAAACTAAGTATTGAAACAATCTGAAGAATATGTGTTTTTTTACGATGGTCCAAAAGTGCCTCATCTAGAGTATTTGCTTGTAATGTTGATATGCCACAAGTGTTTTTGGCCATATTTCATGACCAATAAATTCTTTTGTTTACTTTTTATCTCCGTGAAATTTCGTATGTGTATAGTCATTTTCTTGGACTTTGTAAATATTTCCTTTTTTGTTTCATAAGATTTAACAAATGACTTTTATATGTCCTTAAAAACAACCCGATGCACGCAATTTGTTTTGTGTCGTTATGCGCAAAATTGAAACAGCTGTAAAACTTTTATTTACCAACAGATTTTGATGAAATTTGTTGGAAATTTAATATTTTAACAAGATCTTTACAATACAATTGGGTATATTCAAATTTGCTGGGGTAGAAAAATCACTTTGTGGTACCTAGTTATACTATATAAATCCACTCCCCCCCTTTCTGATCTAGATCTATATCTGGATCATAATTAAATTTGGAAAGTTTTGATTCAGTACTTCATGATCAATCTTTAAATAGAATCCTTTAGAAGTTAAAATAATTTGGCTATAGATTATTATAATTAGTTCCTTAGCTGGATTACTAGCATTAGTGCCTTATTATATCAGGCTCTATTACTTGTAGAAAATTTCGACAAGAAAAATTAAAGATTAGACTGTAATTATATAAATTTGAAGGGCATTCGGATGCAATATATTTTTTAATCTAGTTGAAAGGTTGTATCATGAGAAAAAGGTGTATTATCATCAGATGAAACAGATATCAGTGGGCTGTTAGACTAGATTTTCAAAGATGATTTGTGAAATTTCTTTCAAAAATTAAAATTAAAAGACCCATAGCAATGTTCCATATTTTATAGAGCTATGAAAAGCTGGCAATAACAAGTTCCTAGGTTTGTTGGTTTGTTTGTTAGTTTTTTTGACTCACAAAAAATCCTTTGTGTGTGATTGCCTTCAATAATCTTTTAGTAAGGTGGCCACAGTTAAGCATCAATTTTTACAAATTTACAACTCAACAATTTCTTGTAACAGATGGAAGACAGCAAGAAGTCAAGAAAACCAAAGTTTTCCCATTATGAAAGTGAAAAGCTCCAGGAGGCTGTCGGGAACAGGAAGAGAGTGGTCCTCGCCACAGTCCAGATTAACACCACCAATACAAAAAAAGTGGAATGCTGGAATGAAATTGCAAGTGCCGTAAACACAGTGGACCCTGCCAGATGGAAGTGAATGCAAGAAAAAATGGACAGTAAGTTCTAGGTACAGGGCCTTCACATTCTGCTCCAAGGGTCTATACTATGATAAATAGATCTCAAAAAGTTTTTTTTTTAAACCTGGTGACATAGCTTTTTAAATGCTCTTTAATTTTTCATAACATTGATTTTACTCTTCCTGCTTGATGCAAAATCGTAATGCTAACAAAAAGGAAGTAGGCCTGTATCTTTTTTTCTTTTGCTTTATCTAGTTTGTAACATCAATTCGGTTGTGGGTGACTTTTTATTTCCTCTTGTTATTCTCTCCAGATTTCTTTTTTTCTTTTTTTAAAGCACGAAACAAGTTATTTAGCACTCTTAAACTTTGGATACATTAAAAGTGTGTTGATGGTTTTGTTCAGCTAACTTGATAATTTTTTTAAAAATTTTGTACATGAATGAAAAGGGAAAAAAGGATAAAATAAAAACACAGAATACGTGTGGACTGTGCATTAAGAGAAATAAAATTGTTAAGTTGCAAGTTCTGTTCTACTTCTCAAGAGTTGTCAGCCTCACGTTTCAGCCCCATTATTTGTTTTTCTTTAATTTCTTTCTTAAGAATCTGAAAAGCGCCGATGTGAGATACAGAAGTGACCTTATGAGGACCGGTGGAGGAGAGCCACCCAAAATTCCAGAGCATATCCGTGATGGATATCATTGGAGATCAAAAAGCCCTTTTGAATGGGATAGAAGGTAACATCTGTTAAACATTATGAAATTTCATTTTTTGTTTTGCTAAATAGGCATATTTCGAAAGTATATAATACAACTTGATTTATCTTAAAGAGACAATGTGGAAACATTTTTTAATTAAACAGGAGAAAAACAAAATGTTCATAATTTGCAATCAGTTTTTATTTATTTATTTGTTTACTTATTTATTTATTTATTTGTTTATTTATTTATTTATTTATTATTTGTGTGTGTGTTTGTGTGTGTGTGTGTGTGTGTGTGTGGGGGTCATATTTGCCATTCTTATGGATTTTACATTTGTGAATTTCATACGGACAAAAATTACATTACCATTGCTCATTTGCGAAATTCAGTCAATGTCATAGGCAATGCTTCTTCTTGTGAAAACAATTTGTAAAAAAAAATAGAAGAGAGAAATGCTATCAGTTTCAATTACGGGGAGCATATTTGCAACTCCGAATGTTTTTATGTGTACTTGTGAATTTATGCACAGACAGTGAGTACATTATGATTGCTGGTTTGCGCAATTCAGCCAATGTCATAAGCATTGCTTCTTCTAGTTGAAACGAGATTTTCTTCACCTGACTGGTTGGCCACAAACACTGATTCTATTTATGGTATACTAATACTTTTGCACTGCTTTGTCCTCAGACATGGAAGAAGGCATAATTGGTGGATGCTTTGCACTTGTAGTAGTTCCAGAAAGTAGGGAAAGAACCAATTCCCATCCAGTTGTAAGGCCTACACCAAAGTCTCAGAAAGCACCCCTTAGAAAAAGATATGTACCAGGCAGCCCTGATGAAGCAAAATTTTGGAAGGCGTACTTAAAACAAGCAACAACAACGAGTGCTATGAAAGAGAAGTTATTACAGAAACAAATAGAAATCATCGAGGAAAAGAGAGAGGAAGAAAGGAGAGCATTTGAAATTGACATGGCATTGAAGCAAGAAAAATTGAAAAGAATTCAAAGCACAAAATGCTGATTGACACATTTCAATGCATAATTTGATCTCTGAATTTTTTTTGTGAAAATCAAGTTTTAATTTTATTTCATATTTCCATGTATCTAAGCATCATTGTTGTTTTCTCTATTTATTATTATGTGTAATGATTTTGTTAAAAATTTAATTACTAAAGATGTAAATTGTTGAAATCACTATACATACGTGTCTGCTTCTTTTGAGCTTTGTTGCTGTTTATATTATTGTAATTATTTAAGGGCAGTTTTATGCAAATATGAACTTTGTCTAACGTAGTGCTAAGATGTAATGATGACAGAATTTAAATCATCAAAACATATGACATACGTAATAATTTAATATTTTGTTGAAAGAAAATGTATTTTTGTTTTAACTACATTTCCACACCTTTATTTATCACGAAAAGTCATATTAAGAAAAGAAGAAAAAGGGAAAACAAAATGCTTCAAATTTGTAATGATATACATAGGATGTGGAAAAAAATTTAGATAAACACAATTCTTTACAAATAGAAAAACAAATTGTTCAAAATTCTTAAGTATTTTTTTAACTCTATCATGAAAAAGCCTTGTAGGAATATAATGAGTCAAAATGAAAATTGGAGTAAAATGTTCCAAATTTGACATGCACATATATGTACGAAGAAAAATTATTTTTTCAAACTAGATTCCCACATCTTTATTTACCTTGGAAAAATCATGTGGGAACGCAAAAAAAAAACAAAAAAACAAAACAAGGAAATGAAAATAAATATGATCAAGATTTATCAAGACATTTCCATCTATCATATAAAGAAAATAGTCAAAATTTGTGTACCACACGTTACAGAGGAAACGAAAAAAATATGAAATTTACACAACTATCAGTTGTCATAAATTTTATTTTCAGTTTAATAGGGATATTTCGAAAGCATTTCATGTAATTTGATTTATCTTAAAAAGACCATGTGAAAAGAATTAAAAAAAAAGAAGAAAAACAAAATGTTCAAGATGTGATATCACATATACATATTTGTATACTAAAAAGAAGAGGTAATTTTTTTTCTACTAAATTTGCAATCGCTGCTTCTGGAGAAAAGGGGAGGACGGCAGCTGTTCTTAAAATACTAACCAATGAATTCACTTCTTCTTTCCTGCACAGAACTTCATGTTTTCCGTTACGCTGGAGGAGATGGACTCTCATTTAATTTTTAATTTTTTCAGTTTATCACTCCATAGAAGTAACAAAATGCTTTTTCTTTAAATTTATATTTAAAAAGAAACAGTAATTAATATATATATATATACTGTACATTGACATCAATCGAAGGCCTTGACAAAAAATAATGATGGTTAAAACTGATTCGCTACTAGCCGATCCCTTACAGCATTTGCTGCTACAGGATGACCTGCAACCCTATCAGGTCCAACATTTATCTCAGGCTCAACAACCACAGCGTCATCCTGAAAATTAGGGAGCCCCAGAGTTACTGCTTTGTTGTGAAGGATGGCATAACAGAGTACTGCTCTGCTGCACCTTCCAGGAGTAATCCTCAGCTCCGTATGCAGGCAGTGCCAACTTTGTTTCAGTACCCCAATACAATGTTCAACAGAAACTCTTGTTCTGGCATGAACTGCATTATACGCTTCTTGTTTAGGGTTGGCTGGGGCCTGAATTGGTGTCGTTAGCCATGTCCTCAAAGGATACGCGCTGTTGCCTAATACTAGGCCTTTGACCTGGCCCGCTTCCATGCCTTCATAGAAGGCCGACTCTCTAATAATCCTGGCATCATTGAAAGATCCAGGACTGTTCACTGTGCAGTGAAGGATCCTAAGAAGAGCATCAAACACAATCTGGAAAGTGAAAAAGAAGGTAATAGTGCAACTGACACAAAATACTTCTACAAGATTAAATATGCTTAAAAAATTTTGTATTGAAGATCTTTGCCTGTCTTTCCTTAAGTTACTCAACATTTTTATGTTCAAGTTTCTAATAGCCTGATGAAAATAAAGATTTCGATTGCATATTTTCCAATTTTCCTTTGGAGCTATTTTTCTTTTCTTTTTTTTCTTGTGCCATTCCTGTAAAAAGTGTCTCGCTTACAAATTTTTATTTAAAAAAATTGAATGTACCGTGCAGACTTCATAAACTTTGCTATTAACATGAACTGCTAATTGAAAACATTATACATTATCAAATATGTCACAATTTTTTTATTTCAACTGGCGTAAGAGCATTATGACAAGGAATACAGCAGTTAAACCTGTGGTGTCATTTAAAAACAATGAAGAAAAATAAGAAAAGGAGACAGATAATTGACTCACACAATCAGATTAAAAAAAATAATTCTGTATGTACAAACAATTAGTAGAGTAAACATATGTACACCATTGCGTTTATTGAGAAGTAATTTTTCCTGTTCACAAATGCTACTTCATCCTCTGGTGGGCTGATTATTTTCACGTGTGTCCCATCGACACTTGCAAACACATTTGGCAGGCCAGCCACCTCATTGTATAATTCCATTGACTGCTGCATCTCTGCTACCGTCGGGGGGTGCACATAAATCGGCATCTATCACCCTATAGATTGTGCGACTCATTTAGAAAAGGCAGGAAAAAATGGACATTTAATAAATATTGCTCCATAAAAAGAACAAGGAAATCAAAACTTATATAGGCCTAATTAATAACAAATTTTTAGATGTAAACATGTTTGATCATTGTTGTGATAGTTACAATAAACCAAATTAAAAAAAAAATATTTGCTACCACAAATTACGGTACGAAAAAAATGCTAACTTTCAATGGAATGTTTTACATTTGTATCCGAAGTAAACTTGCAGATATCGGCCCACCTCACGTTGGTCTTCATAGTTGAATGTTTCGCGACGTTTAATGGGATTTTAGAGCAACACAATAATGCTTATATCTTGAAAAGTATTATTTGCGACGAATAAAACCTTCAAATTCGTATTCAGCATATCAAATTCAATAAGAAAATAACAATTTTAAATCTTAAGGTGAGTTGGGCCGATATGTGCAATAATGCTGTTTCCTAATTATACATCCCATTTGGTTTTAAATAAATGATAGAACATTCTCATCTTCTAACTTTCTCTACGTTGATGCAATAATTATCAAACTTTTGTTGTTACTTTACATGAACTGATCAAAGCATAGGCTTACATGTAATGCCACCTAGATCTGACAACAGTAATTATTGAAAAAAAAAAGAAGTTATTTCTATGGAGAAAAGGGGAGGCAACGAAGTAAAATAAAAGACATTTTTCCCTATCTTGACTCTTTAATATGTATACTGCCAAGCAGTGTAAAAAAAGCAAAAAAAAATAATGTAGGCTTCCCAAGTTCCTCAGGCAACAAATGAATATTTATAAATGTACATAGATCTAGCCAGTGCAAAAGTTAGAGCCGTGCATGATTATTCAACTTGCATATCACACTAGTTACCTGTAGGTTGTGTTACTCCAATGAGTTCTCCAACAGCATCTTGAAAAGTGCCTGTGGCAAAGAATCGGAGTGCTAGGCAAACCTTCATCGACACACACAGACTACCTCCATTGTCACCACTGTGCTGTAAAGATTCATTGAGCTCTTCAAAAAGCTGAAATATGCCTTCTCTCGTGAATCTGAATTTTGTGTAAAACTCCTGATCGTCGAACAATTCTAGAGGATTTTGCCTTTCACAAAATAAGCGTGTTCTTGGCAACATCGGTAGACGTCTATGTCTGAGGGCCGCCATATTTTTTAGGTTAAAGAAAAAACCAAGAACAGCAACTGTTGAAGACTACGAGAGCCGTTTGTATCTTTGTATTACAGCCTGCCGTTAAAATTTAAGGGTAGGTCTGAACCTATCGTTAACGTGATCGTTTGCTCTCTTTAAAAAGTCCCCCCTAAAGGTAACCTAACGACATGTCGTTAGCGGAAAATGGTCTTTTGCATGCGTCGTTAAATTAACGCATGCGTTAGCCAATTAAAGACAACCTCACGATAGCGTTAAATTGTTTTCAATACGGGCATAGATGTAGACTTGTCTGCCGAATCTAATCTAGACTAGATCTAGACAGATTTGATCGATGAAAAGACTCAAGTTGCAATATGAAAAGACGTGAACCTACAGTCAAAATGAGTGTAGCTGATACCATTCTACAACCGCGATAATTAAATCTGATACTCTTGCTTTCTTGGTGGCATTCCTCTTCCAGTTAATAGGAGTATTTCTCCGTGTTTTGCCCGACTCAATTGTGTCTACCTTCTCCACCATGACTATTGTGGAAGTGAAACTGGGAGGGTGCGTGCGATTGGCTGGTTTGTACGAGAAATTTTCTACAACACTGAAGAGTTCTGCAGATGAAAAACGAAAGGCACTTCTTTGTCCTAAACAAATGGTGTTTAGGCACTTTTTGTTCTGAATCAGCTTGTAAGGTCAAAGTCCACTCTTTAGAAAATGATAGCTGCGTACTTCTTACTCACAAAATATTTCACGTACATTTTCAAGGGAAATAACTAAGATTTTTCAGCAGAAAACCAAATACAGCCAAAATGGTACATAGGCACTTCTTGGGCTAAGTCCTTCACTTTACTCTCTACCATTTTTATCAATTATTCTAAAGGTCTGCCTCCTCTTCTTTATCTTAAGTTACCACAGGCTAAATAGTATAGCTGTTACAACTACCACAACTGTAACTGCTTCTCCTCCTCCTCCTACTGCCACTACTACTACTACTCCTACTACTACTACTACTACTACTACTACTACTACTACTACTACTACTACTACTACTACTACTACTACTACTACTACTACTCCTACTACTCCTACTACTCCTACTACTACTACTACTACTACTACTACTACTACCACTACTACTACTACTCCTACTACTCCTACTCCTACTACTACTACTACTACTACTACTACTACTACTACTACTACTACTACTACTACTACTACTACTACTACTACTACTACTACTACTACTACTACTACTGCAGGGGGTCAAAGCAGCGGTCAAGATGGTCAGCACTGACCGGTCAAGCAAACATCTATACAAGTTCTGAAGTGCCCGATGCCCGCGAGATGGAGGAAGGGAAAGAAGACTTTAGACTTTAGAGGCTCTAAAAGGCATAGATAACTGGGAAGGCTTTGAATTCAGAACGATTTCTCGTTCAAGATTTAAAAAAAATAGCAAGCTGTCCATGATATTTATAGTTCTGTTCGATGGTTTACTGTAAAAGGTAGTTGAAAACCTTTTGAAGATTGAAGGTCTAAGATATTGTAAAATTAACTCACCAAGTACAAAAACTATAAAGATAATAGTTACAATTTGAAAAAAAAAATCTCATGTGTGTATCACTGGCTGTTGTTTAGGCTGATTGCAAAGTGAGTGAAATGTTATGAGCAAAACATTTGTAATAGGCAGTATCCCTCTATTTTTTTACTTCCCTTTTTATCTTTTCCTTTCATTGGAAGAAAATTATAAACACAGCAAGCGAAAGACTATGTTTCCAGAGGAGCAAGATGTTGATAGATGGACAGTTGGGGACTGCTGTACAACAAATTTATCAATCTGTGAAATACTATCTCTAAAAGTTCTCCATTCAAGACAAAGTTTGTATTTCGACTTGTTTGTCGTGTTTATTTTTCGTTTAAGGAAAAAAATGCGTTTTGTAAAATAAACTCTTGAACAAAAATACCGGAAACAATTACCCCCCACCCCACCCCACCCCACCCCCCCGAAAAAAAAACAAAAAAAAAAAAAACAAAAAAAAAACAAGTAGGGACATCTGAACTGAAAACAAGATAACAATGTAAATAATCATTCCCAGAAAATTTTCTGGAAAAGACATCTGGGTTTGTTAAAGGAAATAAATAACTAAAGATTTTTTAATGGGAAGGTCACACAAAGGAAACTTTCTAGTGAGAATTTATAGTGTTTGAAATTTTCTTTTAAACCGCGATCTTGTTTGTCCTTTATCAGTGTTGCCCTGACCGTACAATGGCTAATTTTAGGACTTAACATAAAGACTTAACTCCACAGGATGACCGATATTTAGCTAGAAAAATTCACGTTAAACTCTAGATTTCCAGGAAATTCTTCGCTTTGCCACAACTGTGTTACGAACTGTAACAAAACATCGAGAAACGCGCAAAAGGCGTGACCTGTTACGGAAATTGGTGATATATTATTAATTTGTTTGTATTTTTCAGTCTCGAGCCAATGCGCTGTGCAAATGGTTAAGTTTGCTCACGATACACAAACTAAAAGACCGCTTATAATGCGGATAGATTAAAAAAAAGGTTGTGTGACAATATGTAATTTCCTTAGAAGAAGCTCGAAAATTAGTTCAATTCTAAAACTATATTGAGAGCCAAAATCTCTCCTTGAAATAGATGGTAGCTAAAGAAATGTTCAAATCTATATACAAGAAGCATCGTCACACGAAACGGATCTCTTAAGATATATTGTTTCTGTTTTAAACAAAACATTTTAACCGAAATATGATCCACAAAAGCCTCTTAAAATAAATATGTCAACATCATGGTTGACCCATGGCGCATTTGATGTTTTTGTTTTCTATTAAGATGCACCAACATTTTCGTCCTCGCTCAGAGCAGGATGAAATTATTCCGATGACAGTGGTCTTGATGTTATTCAATTTTCTTCTTCGTGTTATAACTGGTTGACAGGAGAGCTGCAACCTCTGATTCCCATTGTTTAACAGTCCCTGATGGTTGGAGAAAACGAGAAACTGATATTTCTTTATGAGATCTTAACTATTTATAGAACCATATCGTCCGCTTACTTGTAAGTTCTTTCAGTGATGCTAAACAGTGTTAAATGTGTACAGCATTTGTCTCATAAGTTTCAGTCATGGTGCTATAGTTTCAAACTTTCAAATATCAACTTTTACAGGAATATACATTTTATTCTGCTCATATGGCGAATCGCATGTACCTCCACTGCACCAAATATAAAAGTATAACAGAACACCCCTGATGTATGTCAAAGTGACCAAACCGTTTGAGAAGCACACAATGGGTGGATTATTTTTCTTAAACATTGTGTGTAGGATTAGTGATCTCAAACTAGATCAGGTGAGGCAACTCCCAAAGACTTGCAACCCAAACATCCGTATGATAATTATTTACCCTCTCTACGTCAATGTCAGCGCTTCCATCCAGAGCTGAGTGAAGTCGCGACAGCGGCAACAGGACGTCACGTGGACACAACAGCTATTTTGACTGTTTTTTTTTCGACTCTGCCAAAGTTTGTAAAGCGTGACTTCTGATGTGATTTGCGTGTTGAACCTGACTATCGTCGCCTGGCAATATTGTGCCTGGGAGACAGGCAGAGGGACACAGCGGCAGAAATTAATGGTCATGTGAAAATAGTGAACATTGCTTGGAGTTGCGCAACATCCTTTGCTTAAGTTTGGAACTTTCAGAGCGTTGGTTTTATTATAGGGGCAATCGAGATTCGTCATTAGTCACTCGGGCAGTAATGTGATGTGAACTGCTAGATTTCACTATGATCGATTAAGGCCTTTTTTATGCTACCAGGTTAAGGTCAAGGCGTTTCTGACTTGTTTTTTTTTTTCTCTTTTGATAAACTCGCATCTTGTTTTCAGATTTGTTTGGTACTTTTCATGTCACATGCTTGGATATGATATCAATACGCATAAAAAAACTTTACAGAGAAAGAGAGAGGGAAGGAGGAGGGAGAAAGAGAGAGAGAGAGAGAGAGAGAGAGAGAGAGAGAGAGAGAGAGAGAGCGAGCCAGAGAGAGATAGAGAGAGAATGAGAGAGAAATAGAGAGAGATAGAGAGAGAATGAGAGAGAAATAGAGAGAGATAGAGAGAGAATGAGAGAGAAATAAAGAGAGACAGTGTAAGACCCACAAAGAGACTCAGAGAAAGACAGAGTCACACAGACATACAGACAATCAGACTGAGACCTCAGATCTCTATATAGATGTTTTACTTTGAGATGCCCCACGCATTAGAACAGTATGTATGAACCTTTGATTTGTAGAAAATTTCATTAAATGACATTTTATTACATTAAAAAAAATAGTTTTTTGACAATCGATAGTGTGTGGTTCCCTTTTTAACAAAATTTGACCCTGGATAACAGTCGGGTACCACGAGAAGTCATTAGACACGGCCCCTGCTCCTGTGCCCAAGATCGACACTGCCTCACTCACCTGTGTAGAAAGTCATTCAGATCAAATTCTCGGATAGGAGAACCATTACACGAGAACCGGCCCGTATAACCCGTGGAAATGAAGTAAGTATGTGAGACAACGATCACGAAAATGACGAAAAAGACAAAAACAAAGCTAAAAAAACCAGACAAAATTTTAACTGGAATCCCTTGTTTTTATTATGCAAAGTATCAAGAGAAACAAGTTTAATACAGAGTGAGATGGTAAACTGCTTCAGTTCCCTCAGAACTTATCATATTGATGTTTGCTTGACCGGCCAGAGCTGACCATCTTGACCGCTGCCTTGAACCCCTGCACCAGAATCTTCTCCAGACCCATGAACGGAGCCTCGAAGGCCATGGACGCAGCAAACGCCACCAGCATGGACATGACCAGGACGCCCAGGAACGTAAACACCTGGGGAAGAGGAGCAGGTAGATCTAAGTAAACTTCTGCATACAAGGAACAAATACAGAGAAACAAAGATTAGTTCTGTTACGAACTCTAAAACATACTTGAACTTATTTTATTAATGGTTGTGACCTCAATGCCAAGCCTAGATGTGTTTCAGCTTTCTGGCCTTTTTTTTCCAGGTATTTTATTTTATGATCACATCACGGGCTGGGTATGAGTTCATTCCCTAAATGAATCCTGTCTGATCGGCAGAGGTTTACCCTCTCGGCTTTTCGTGCACGGTAACACGTTTTTGTCGAGTGAGACAGCGTGGTTGAGACTCAGCCGTAGTTTCATTCTATCTGATATGTATTGGCAAAAAAAATGTGAAGGAAGCGCCTTGACCTGGTGGGACGAGTGGTTTAACTCTCTATTACCATTTCGCTGGTTCATAAAAATTGTCAGAACGTTAACGACAACAGTAAGTGATACAACAATTATCATACAAAAACTAATCATTATTCAATATATTACAATGGAACCCAGTCTCACATTATACTACTAACCATGGAAAAAATAATTACCTTCCGCTTGCAAGTAAGAATATAAAGTGCCCTATCAATACACTGTATATCGATCAAGATATATCTTAGGACTGCCCGTGAGCTCAACTTATAAGGAAGATAGCGAGAGAGATTGGAGCACCAAACTCACCACGTCTGTGTTGTCCATGTAGAAGTGCCTGCGCTGACTGGAAAAGAAGTACTCGATAACCAGTAGGTGGACCAGGTATGTGCAGTACGTGAGCCGGCTTAGAGGGACAAACGCTTTCCAGGACAGTAGTGTGTTGATAAAGCCTGATCATCAGGGAAGAAGTTACAAAGCGAAAATTGAATTCTATGAACAAATAAAGCGTCATTACGCTTTTAGTATTGCAGGTCTTTTATCTATGTACATTACCTGTTACAAAAGTCACCGCTTTCACTTTTGTCTTGGCTACTACTACTACTACTACTACTACTACTACTACTACTACTACTACTACTACTACTACTACTACTACTACTACTACTACTACTACTACTACTACTACTACTAATACTACTACTACTACTACGTCTTCTACAACTATTACCACTACTACTACTACTACTACTACGTCTTCTACAACTATTACTACTACTACTACTACTACTACTACTACTACTACTACTACTACTACTACTACTACTACTACTACTACTACTACTACAACTATTACCACTACATCTACTAATTATACAACCTCTAGTACTACTTATACTACTACCACCACCACTACTACAAGTACTACTACTACTACTACTACTACTACTACTACTACTACTACTACTACTACTACTACTACTACTACTACTACTACTACTACTACTACTACTACTACTACTACTACTACTACTACTACTACTACTACAAATACTACTACAACTATTACCACTACTACTACTACTACCTCTACGTCCTCTACAACTACTACTACTACTACTACTACTACTACTACTACTACTACTACTACTACTACTACTACTACTACCACTACTACTACTACTACTACGTCTTCTACAACTATTACTACTACTACTACTACTACTACTACTACTACTACTACTACTACTACTTTTTTTTTTTTCAAAGGTTTTGACATCTGATTCTGAATTAAAATTGTGAAAACCTTGATTTATGTAAGTAACGCCTGAACAATCAAAATATCAAGTCTTTGCTGTGATAACCCGCGTGAACCGTCGCCGATTCCTCTTGTTCAACTTAAATCAACTTTTCATTCCAAGGCAATGTGAAAAGCGTAGCGTGCTACCTCCATATCCTGTAGCACAGGCGAAGATGACCCAGCAGACTGCCGCTCCCCAGGCGATCCTGTCCAGGGAGTTGTACAGGGCGGCCACCTCTGTGCTGACCGGATGACCGTTCGTGTTCTCAAACAGGCCGTACACAACGGCCAGACCCACAGCCCAGGCCACTGCCCAGCCCAGGCACACCACAACCTGAAACATTCAGGATGAGAACAACGAATCGAAGGTTTGATTTCAGCTTCTCATGTGAAAAGAGTTGAAAGCAAAGGAAGTAATTATAGACAGACCTTTCCTTTCTAGACCATCACAATGACCATGAACTAGAACTATGTCTGATCATGCCGGTTAAATACCATGAATGTTGTGCTTTCTTCATAATATTCTTGATCCAAAACAATGTAACTTATAAAAAGCTCTATCTCCTCTTTCTAAAGTGTATTTATTCACTCAACTCGTGGTAACTCGTGGCAAATCTAGCTATAGTGGATGATGCATAGTTATGTTTGGCCTTGGTTATGACGTAGGTTTGTTGAGGTGAATCAGTTCTCACCTTGCTCATGTAGACTTTACAGTCTGTCCTGTAGAGGATGTATCCGGTGATCATGCCGACAAGGTAAGGCCCTATCCTGCAGTAAGGCTTCACATAGTAGACGTCAAAATAGTCGCCATCAGAACTGTATAACATCAAGCATTTAATATCAAAGTTTGGGTAAAAAAAACAAAATTGTTTTTCTCCAGATCTAAATTCGACATTCGCTGTTGCTAAATATATAATATAGAAAGCCCAATGCAGTAAAGTCAATGAATATTTTGATTACATCTCACAATAATATTAGTTCGATATCTAATCTCATGGATTCCCAGTTTATCAGAGTTACTATTGAATTTCAGAGTGAATCCAGATTTTACAATATTTAGCAAATGAAATAGGACTTCAACTCTATAGCTGATATAGATCTAAACTTAATTTCTAAGAAAAAAAAAAACTAATAGCATGAAATCTGTGCTAAATAGAATTCATGTTTAACCATTTTCTTTAAAATCCCCAGATCTAATTTATTTAATTTCTTGGTCAAAATAAAGTCACGTATCACCAAATGTGATCGAAAGAAAAGCTTTAAAATTAGAATCACAAAGGCTAAATAAAGAACATCTTTGAAAAGAAAAATGAGAGAAAAGCAATAAATAAACTATTAATGAAAATTTAAATATAATGTAACAGACAAAGTTAACAAAATGAGACTCACCAAATGTGATGTGGAGTAAAAACTTTATGAAATTGATAACCATCAAATGGGTTATCAGGAAACCAGGAAACATTTTAAAATTCATTGAAAAAGATTGAAAGAAAAAAATTCGCAAGGAAAAATATTAATCGTTCTTTAAAAAAATTGGGCAATATTTATTTTCCCTGGGCTTGATTAAATTCTGTACAGATATGTTTAGCATTCTTAGCAAAGACTGAACTATTTTAATTTTTTTTTTCCACGCCACAAAAACACTTATACAATCAACAAATGTCCATAAGAGACGTGTTAAAGGCGGAACTAAGTAATAAAAGAACAGATTTTTTTAACCCAGAACTCACGGCCTGAGGAGGTCAAAGTTCGCCTGAAGGTCGTATTCGGATGACAACACTCCGGCGGCAATGGCGCTGCCCAGGGTGAGCAGCAAGGGGAGGATAACTCCAAACCACCCGTAGCTGCGGAGGGGCAGACACAGAGCAAGGAAACCAGTAGGCTAAGGGGTGCCATTGCTTTTCAAAAATATTTAGTCTTAGTTAAGCATTCACGCTGAATTTTTCTATGTAAAAAGAAATCCAATTTGATAAAGCTTTGTCTCTTATTCTCAACGACAATTTATAGATGTTTCTCTTATTCATGTGGTTTTTTTTTTACATGGAGCAAAATGTTAAAGTATCATTTCTTTTGCCTGCACGCTCCTCTGCAAGATGGTTCTGAATTCTTTGCGCTTTTGGAAAAGAAATAACCGACTGAACTGGGACATTTTTTAACGCACGACCTGTCGCATCGGTAAGCTTTGGGCAGGGGGAGAAGACGGGTTAACAGTGTTGTTTATCTGTAGCATCCTAAAAGACCATTTGCTAGCATAAGGTACTATCGTAACACCACGCAGCATTCACAAGACTTACTAGTGCATGATGAGGAAGATAGCAGGACTAATGACGTAGAACTGCATGTCGTTAGCCAGATACCAAGACCAACCCATACACTGGAGGTGAGAACAAAGAACAAAAACAATTAACTTTAGAGCAGGAAAGCTAAATCACTATAATTATTTTATTGTCCAATGATGGTCACAAAATACTCTGTAATAAATGTGATTTATAAAAGTGTAGGGTGGAGCATACAAGAAATGTGAGAGCAAAAACAGACGTGTTAAAACCAAAGACAGTTATTGCCCTTTAAGTTTTTAGGTTGAAAGTTTTGAAGAAGAAACAATAGCATTTTATTCCACTTTATCGCTCTGACTTAAAATAGATGGTTGCCAAACATGTTACGTTAAATTACAAATTTAAAGTCTAAAATGGTTCCGAACGAGATTTCCCATATACTCTGTTTCTTTCTTTTTTTTTTTTTCCCCAAGCACATAGCTGCACTTTTGCGATGTCTTAAGGGCGGTAAATATGATTTGAGTTTTCTAGTGCCTACTTTAGTCATTATTTCCCTTTTTTTCTTTTACTATAAAATATTGGTTTATTTTTTTGCTCGAGTTCTATAAAGGCTTTATTTGTAATATTTCCTGGTACACATAATCTTGTAACAAGGCTGCCGGTTATTGTAGAGTTACCATCCCTCCACCAAAGTTGTGCAAGTTGTTGATGTAGAGCAGGTTGGACCAGCAGTTGTTCCTGCACTCGTCTGGTTCAAAACTCTTCTGGGGCCAGAGCGGACCGTCTCCTGTGTAGTGGAGCAGGGTGATGTAGACCATCATCACTAGCATGTAGGGCGGGGTCAGTCTGGCGGGAGATACACACACCAAAATATATCGAGTTATGTTATATGTTGCACAGAGACAAAGATTTTTATAACGATACATTTTGTCAAATCGCGCATCGTACCGTAACAAAGCGGCATTTAAAAAAGACACAAGATTAGACGCGAGACAAGATAGGAACTTCTATATCTCTCTCTCTATGTGAAATACCGCACTACTAACACCATCTTCTATATCTCTCTCTCTATGTGAAATACCGCACTACTAACGCCATCTTCTATATCTCTCTCTCTATGTGAAATACCGCACTACTAACACCATCTTCTATATCTCTCTCTCTATGTGAAATACCGCACTACTAACGCCATCTTCTATATCTCTCTCTCTATGTGAAATACCGCACTACTAACACCATCTTCTATATCTCTCTCTCTATGTGAAATACCGCACTACTAACGCCATCTTCTATATCTCTCTCTCTATGTGAAATACCGCACTACTAACACCATCTTCTATATCTCTCTCTCTATGTGAAATACCGCACTACTAACACCATCTTCTATATCTCTCTCTCTATGTGAAATACCGCACTACTAACACCATCTTCTATATATCTCTCTCTATGTGAAATACCGCACTACTAACACCATCTTCTATATCTCTCTCTCTATGTACACTACTAACGCCATCTTCTATATCTCTCTCTCTATGTGAAATACCGCACTACTAACGCCATCTTCTATATCTCTCTCTCTATGTGAAATACCGCACTACTAACACCATCTTCTATATCTCTCTCTCTATGTGAAATACCGCACTACTAACACCATCTTCTATATCTCTCTCTCTATGTGAAATACCGCACTACTAACACCATCTTCTATATCTCTCTCTCTATGTGAAATACCGCACTACTAACACCATCTTCTATATCTCTCTCTCTATGTGAAATACCGCACTACTAACACCATCTTCTATATATCTCTCTCTATGTGAAATACCGCACTACTAACACCATCTTCTATATCTCTCTCTCTATGTGAAATACCGCACTACTAACGCCATCTTCTATATCTCTCTCTCTATGTGAAATACCGCACTACTAACGCCATCTTCTATATATCTCTCTCTATGTGAAATACCGCACTACTAACGCCATCTTCTATATCTCTCTCTCTATGTGAAATACCGCACTACTAACGCCATCTTCTATATCTCTCTCTCTATGTGAAATACCGCACTACTAACGCCATCTTCTATATCTCTCTCTCTATGTGAAATACCGCACTACTAACGCCATCTTCAACAGGTGAGTGTTGGGTGATGATGAGGAGATCTGAATGTGTTTAGAGATGTGTTTTTATGTTTGACATGATTTGACTGTGATTAGGGAAAGACACTTAGTCCTGCCATTCAGATGTGACCACGTGAGGTCAAAATGCTTTCCTCGAATTCGTGGGCCCACGAAGGCCACAGACAGTTGGAATTAAAAAAAATAATAATGTACACACATACACGCACAAAAAAATCAAACTAAATTTTTTTTTCACATGAATTCTATGTGATAGTCGATCTTGAAATTTTGAGACCTTGCTTTGTATGTAATTGCTTTTCTTTATCTATTGTAGAGCATTATAAGATAAATGTAGTCAATATGAATTCACCTCCAGAATCTATGAAAATAAAAGTTGAAGAAAAACCCTCCTGAAGGTGCCTTCTTGTTGAGCTCCTTCATCACCAGGTAAGTCATCAGCAGGCCACTGTTGAGAGGAAAACCAGCGATTTATGAATTCTTTCAACACGAAATAACAATAAAAAAGTTATACAAGAAACTTAATTTTGTTTTCCAGAGACCTTACAGGGTAGGATTTGAACTAAAACTAACCAGACCACACTTCTGAGATACGATTTTTTTTTAATTTCAGAGAATCTCTTAAGACCTGGAGTATATTGGAAGTACAGTCGTCAAAATTTATTTTGCGTCTGGTTTTATGTGTTTACAAAACAGATAATGTCACGAGCAATACCTCTCTCAAAAAGCATGATTTCGATGGAATTTTTTTTTTGATGTTTTGATTATCAAAATATAGGAGAAAAACCTCGATTAAAGAAACAGGTATAACAATTACAGACCGTCGATTATCATTGACTGTTTTGGAACGCCCATCTGTAGATCTAAGCTACTTGACTGTAATAATAGGTTACTATACATACAATGTTTTAAGGAGCGTTAGATCGTACTGTTTCGGTGGAAACTGAGAGCGGGAGAGAGAGAGAAATAGAGAGATAAGGGGAGCCAATGTAACGTAGTTTTCACCTAACATAGTGAGCCACAATCTTAAGATTAATTTTCATTGATAATTTCTTGAGATTCACCTAATAAAATTATTTTAGTATATGCCATTTACTTTTTTCATGTAGCCAAAAGAAGCAAATCAGGCATATGGTCTATTTCACATTATAACATTAATTTTTTTTTATCCGTACAAAAAGTTTTTTTTTCTCAACGGCCGATTCATAAAACTTTATCAAATGTTAGCATGAGCCTGTAAAATGTGTACTGAAATAATTGTATCTTAAGTAGTACATAATTAAATCAAAACACAGCAGTGCTACAAATTAAATGAAAGACAGTCTCCAGACATAAAATACAAGGAAACTATATATTTTCTTGCTTCTTATAGTTCTGTATTATCACTCTTGTGACTATAACCATTATTTCTGAGAGAAACCGCTGTTTTAAAACTACTCACTTCGAACTGCCCATGCCGTGTTATTTGACAAGGCAGTCATCATTCTATTTACATCAGCCGCACAGGTCTCGAAATCTGACAGCTGCCCTAGACTTTCCTGGCCACTGGTCATCTTTTTGGCTATCTTCGCCAATTCTGGGCCTGTGTTAGAGGAGAAGAGAACATCGTGCAGGTAACGTAATGCCACCTGAGTGTCTTCAGGGCTGATGCTGTTGGACCTATCATCTCCAAATGCTTTGAGCTGTATGTGAGTGCCATCTTTATCACTGTTTCCAAATCTTTGAGAATCATGGAAATGTACAGCGCGTTTAAAGTTCTCTTCATACCCACCAGGATGGGCTACTTTGTGGAATCTGTGGGACAGGAACGTGAGTACATCTTGATCTCTCTGTACAGTTTGTGCTCCAATACTGACGGCGGTCAAGCCTAGAGCTAGGGCAAAGATGCTGCGATGTATTTCGAACATTGCGAAGAGGGTGAAGCAACAAGTTACGGACACTCTGAGGTAATAAAACTGCTTTTTGAAACAATTATAGTGACATTCCCAACTGTCGTTACTAGTACTTTATCTCGAGCAATAAAGAAAAGCTCGATATTCTATGAAATTAATGTTGTATCCACCAACTACGTAACAGGCTTGATATAGAAAAAAATAGAGCAAGAAATAAAGAAAATCTTAATCGCCTCAAATGCCGAAGTTTCACTAGGAGACTGTTCGTTCTGCCCGGTACGACAGTCTGTGGAGGTGTAGCCTTTCTTGAGCTGAGACCAACACAATGATGTGATCGCCACGGATTCTTGCTCTAACACATGACATCACTGGCTTCATTTAGATAACACGTCACGATATAATAAACTCGAGTCCGGTAAATGTAGTCTACATGGACGGTTAGCGGTCAGATGAGCATCTAGCGTTATCAGTTCAGAGAGACCACAGGTCAGATCGGGTTGGGTGGCCCGGCATCATGTAACTGACGGACCTTGCCACATGGCGCAACACATCTTCACGTGACTAAAGATATCGGGAAAAACCTCGAGAGATGCGAGGAGATCACAATAAAAGAGTGCGGGTCGGCCAGTGCGCAGTGTCTTTCTGCTTTCTGATTATCTCATTACCTTAGTGCTTGCTAATAATGTGGAAAATTCCACACTCGTGAGAATTTTTGTTTGAACGTGAGTGGGAAGCAATTTAGTAAACATGCAAGTAAACCATTTTTTTTTAAAAATTAAATTTGTAATGTAGATTTAACGATATGTATTTTTCAAACGCTTCAATTCATCTAAAAATGATTGTAAACGGCTCTTAACATAATCGCCAATTATATACACTTATAACCTACAAACCACCAGCGCAATTAGAGAACACAGATATGTAAATTTCTTGAATGTTAGTGGATGTGTATTATGAAATTATTATGAAAATCATAAAACTCATAAAACAAATAACAATAATAAAAACCTGATAATTTACCGAACCCTAAATCATTATAATGTTATTTCTTGAAGACTGAAGTAATCTCTTAAATTTCTTGTTATAAGAAATTGGACATGTTTGATAACATCCCCAACATAGTAAAACATTAAAATATCAAAATATAGTGCTGACCTGAACAACCCTGCCAACCTTACAGCACGATTGAGGCAACAATCAGAACAACACACTTTACGTGTAGACGACGCAACTTTTCAACTTAGATCACATTCATTGATACCATTTAAACATCATCCGTAAGTTCTAACGTACAGATATAGCCCATCCGCAATTCCCCAGCCCAGCTATCAGTGTTCGTATTTAACACTGAGTCACACTTGCTCGATAATGACTGGACAAAGGTCAGTGGCCAGATGTGCTGAGGTTGGTGCCAGAGGATTCGCAGGGTCATCAGTCTACGACCTTCTAACTAAACTTTCAATATGTGGCAACAAAAGAACAAAAGCTCTAAAGTTACTGGCGGAAATAATCAACGCCATCTTTTTAATAATCATCTTAATATAATCTCTGCACCACAATCTGATAATGACTTAGTATTACTGGTAAGCCCTATTTGGTTTCCGGTAATGATGCAATCAATAGTGTCGGAAACCCAGTTTATTTGAACGGATTTACAGAGAATTAAATGAATTGATGCATTAGATGTTTATTCAAAGATTACAAAAACGGTGTAATTTGGAGAAGTGTTTAGAACTTCCTTCCTTATCTAGTTACGTTATAGTGTGGTTTAGACCCATAGATGCAGGTGACGTGGACCACATCGAACTTAGCCGACTATAGTCAAATTCAGAAGTAACAATTGGTGGTGATTCGGTCACTTGGTGTTGTCTGGTTTGAGTGCACCGAACGAACGTTCACCCTGATGCTGTATATATGTGTGTGTGTGTGTATATATATATATATATATATATATATATATATATATATATATATGAGAATAACTGGTACAGCCTTGATGCTGTATATATGTGTAGTCGGATAACTGGGTACAGTCCTGGTGCTGTATGTGTTCGAATAACCAGTATAGCTCTGGTGTTTTGTGTATCCGAATAACTGGTATAGCCCTGGTTTATTGGGTCAAATCAGTTCAGCTGTACTGACCAACGGCCCCGCTATGTGGATGTCCTCTTTAATGACCTACATTCCTGCGCTGGAGAAAGGTCCACAGAAAACGGAATCTACAAACCATTAGGATGAACATCAGTAGTCACGAATCAAACTTCATAGTTTTTTTCTTTTTTATCTTTCATGTGTGTCCGAGCCGAAAAAAATGAACATGTGAAACGAACATTTTTTATGTGCAAAATGATAGTGTTTATTTATAGATTATTAATCTAACATTGAAATAATTTACAACACATTAAGAAGGAATAGAGAACTGCACATATTTTGCAGTGAATTTTAAACGTATTTAACACCGCATTCATTTTTTTAATGCTAACAATTTTTTTCCTCCACTGCAAAACACTTTTGGTCTTTTTTCATTGCAAAGCAAGGAAATCTTATCTTTAGTGATTTCTCGCTGGGCTGGTGTTAGATGAACGACATGAGCAATCGAAGACAAGCCGACGTCTATCTCTTTGCTTATAATTTGTTTTTTATTTTAATATTTTCTGTAACTTCATTTACATTTAAGATACCAACGATGATTGGTAAATTTTAATCAATAACCCTGTGTACAGGATTGGTGATATCTTCGTTATCGACTCCTTGCCTTCAAGACAGCTGAAAGAACCAGCAGCTCCAGTGTATCCAGTCTGCCCGTTGATAATGGTCAAATAAAAAAAAACCGTTGAATGCTGCCTTGCGTCATGAGGTCGATTGACAATTCTTTTATGTCCGTTTATACGAATTGACTGGGCTTCAAGTTGTTTTTAAAATCATTAGACTAATGACTGATGCATCTGACTCTCTCTCTCTCTCTCTCTCTCTCTCTCTCTCTCTCACTGTGTCTCTTTTTAGACCCTGCATTCTCTCTCTGTCTCTTTTTAGACCCTGCATTCTCTCTCTCTCTCTCTCTCTCTCTCTCTCTCTCTCTCTCTCTCTCTCTCTCTCTCTCTCTCTCTTTCTCTCTCTCTCTTTCTCCCTGTTTTTATTTTTTTTTCTTCTTTGTGATTCTCTTTTTCTCTGTCACTCTCGTTTTTCCTTTATTAGTTCTTTTTTAATTTCAACATTCCTTTCTCTTTCTGTCTTTATTTCTATCTTTATCTCTCTGTCTCTCTCTTCTCCTTGTCACACTCTCTTTTATCCTTCTTATCCCTCTCTGAATTTCAAAAATTTGTCTTCCCCTCTTTTTGTATCTTTCTTTCTCACACTCTCAGTTAATATGCTTGTCTAATGGGCCATCTATTGCCTATTGCTCTCTCTTTTTCTCTTTCTCTTTCTACGTCTATTTAACGTGCCTCCTATTGCCTCTGTCTGTCTCACCTTCTCTAAATATTTACTCTCATCTCTCTCTCTCTCTCTCTCTCTCTCTCTCTCTCTCTCTCTCTCTCTCTCTCTCTCTCTCTCTCTCTCTTTCTCTCACTCTCACTCATTTTTTCTCATTCCTTTACTATTTTTTGTCTCTTTCATTTTTTTCCTAATTTCGGAATCGTAAGAGTTTTAATGGCTCCTGCTTGCATAAAATCAAATAAAGTCAAGTCTAGAAAAGTGTTGTGGTTGTTTCAACAAAATAATGATGAAGTCGAGTATAAAGTAAAGTCAAGTCTAGAAAAGTCTTGTGGTTGTTTCAACAAAATAATGATGAAGTCGAGTATAAAGTGAAGTCAAGTCTAGAAAAGTCTTGTGGTTGTTTCAACAAATGGTGAAGTCGATAATAACGATTTTAAACTTTTCTTGGATGATAACGCTAAAATGTTACACCAAATTACATTTTCGTGTTATAATTGAGGACTACTTTTTTATTTTTTGGCAATTTATGAGAATAACATTACCCATAAAAGAGGGTAAAAGAGGCTTAACTTTTATGAAATGATAAACCAAACAGTTTTTTCACCAATTGTTGACATTTTTATTTGCAAAAAAATTCCATTTGAAAGGTCGATATTATTTTGCTCAAATAATTATAGCTAAAGACGCTCCTTCCACTTCAAACTGAGACTCTATGAAAATAATAAGAAAACAGACAGAACTGTTTTATTCAGTGAGAGTTCCTGGCCTGGGACAGTTGGTCGCTGATCCTCTTGAACCCTGACCTCAGGCCGCCAAGGAGGATCTTCTTCAGGCCCATGAACGGAGCTTCAAACGCCATGGAGGTCACAAACGCCACTAGCATGACCAGGCCCAGGGTCGCCATAAACAGGAACACCTGGGAGTGGGTGGGGAGAGGGGTGGGAGCGGGGCAGAATCAGACAGTCAACTCTTGGTATCAAATATGGTAGTTTGTACTGCCAAAACATCTTTATTTAATGAAGCTAGGCGAAAAATGAAGACCATCTAACTGAGCTTTTCTGTGCCACCAAGGAACATCAAATTTGGCATAAAGTTGTAAATTACCCTACAGATTGGAGTGGGAATATTATTTTTCAACAAACTCGTGTTTTCCGAAAATTGAAGACAAAAATGTGATTATTATTTTCTTAAAAGAAAAAGGTGAGAGTGCGAACTACTTCCTGTAAGCACAGCTGGGCAGAGATAGCAGGAATGAAACTGAAAGTAACCATACAATGTAGGCAGCGGCAGATGTAAAACCATCTGAAATAGATCTAAATCTACTTTCTATAGTGTGAGATGTAGCAAAGAATCTAAAAGTAAGTTCTAGGACATATGTTATAAATCTAGATTCTAGATATCTACAGCAACTAGCCTTAGAACAATAGTTGAAGATCTACTTCTAGATAGATTTAGGTTTAGAATAAATGACAGTTTTGTTTCAAATCTAATTACAGATTTTATACATATCAATAACATCTATGTTTAAATAACTGCGCGGTCTAAAAAGCGTTTAAAATCATCTAAAAACAAACTTGGAAAGTATGGAATCAGTCGATTTCCTTTATTCCAAAAGGATTTAAGTTACACATGTTAATTTTATGTTTAGAATAAGAATTATCGAGATATCTAGATTCTACGTAAAGATGGATAGGTGGAGGTATAGGTCTGGATTGTATAAGTAAAAGGGGAGATAATTATCAAGACCATTAATAAGTCTATTTAATACATACACGCCCCCGAGGCCCGGCCAATTGACACCAGCTTCTCGGCCTCAGGTTTTAATCTTGTACTTATAATTACTCGAGTCCTCCATTTCCAATTATGTCATAGTCGTGTATGGATAACAAAATTCCTTTGTATCATATGATTTCATAGAGATAACTTTAAAAAAAAATTATAACACAGGCACTTAAATTGAGACTTAAAGAGTTTACTTGCATCACATTGAATCAATGATAGTATATTTCTATCATATCTTACCAAAATATCTAAAGAGTAAGAAAGTGATGTTTTTCACAGATGTGGTTATTTAGTGTTTTTGCATTATGGGTGGCATTTACAAGTAAGAGTTTTTGATTTTTAGAAACGAGGAGCTTTGAACGTTTATGATATTGAAAAAATCGTGATGATCAGATGGAAGCGAATTGTTGATTAAAAAATTAAGTTGAAAATAGTCAGTGATTATGTTCATAATACAAATAGAAATGATAAACGCGGATTCGATGATATTGTGATATTGGCACTGATGAAAAATAATTGTAGTGATGGTAATGAAAGTAACAAAACAAACAGTGAAGCTGATGATAAAGAATGTTAGTGATTCTATGAAGACCGACATGGCATGAGTTCAGTGATGTGACAATGATGAAGATGAAAAGGATTCTGGTAATGCTGATAATAGAAATAATGTTGACCCCTGCAATGACAGAGATGATGATGATGGATGATAATGATTGTAATAAACATAATAATGGTGACTGTCTTTCATTTTCGCAAACTCACAACATTAGTGTTGCCGATATAGAAGAAACTGCGCTGGCTGAAGAAAAAATAGAATAACACCAGGATATGGACAAGGTAGGCACAGTATGTGAGTCTGCTCAGAGGTACCAGTCCCTTCCATGATAGTAGGGTGTTCACAAACCCTGAGGAAAGTACACACTTTGTCAAAACGCTTTTCGAAAGTTACTGCTCTCCACAAAGAGTGGTCATGTTTTTTGAAGTATCATTATGATAACAAATTAATGAGAAAATATTTTCAGATAACCTCGCGTGACGTAACGCTGGATTTTATTTTGTTTAAATAAAAACCAACTCTATGGTAGCCAACTTCATATCATCAATATCTATAGTGTAGCAAAAATATAACTCACGAATAACACATTTATCTGTTCAGTAATAAAGTCTTCACCTAACTCTAGTCAAGAGCAAAGTGAAATTCAATATATTCAATATTCTTCAAACGCAATATAATTAATATTTCCAAAGAAAAATGTTTTAACGCAGAAAAAGAATAAGTCTCTATAATTCGCTTAGTATGCATCAACAAAATGCCCGTTGTTGACTTCATGATAGGTCTCAGTTGATGGGTTTAACTCATAGCAGTAAGAATTGCTGCGTAGAAGGGTATGCGCAACGGTGGAAGATTTCTGTAGAGTTGTAGAGTGTTGATTGAAAAATTGAGTTGAAAATAGTCAGTGACTATGTTCATAATGAAAATAGAGATGATAAACGCGGATTTAATGATATTTGTAAAGATAATGGCACTGATAAAAAAAATTATTGTAGTGATGTTGGTGAAAGTAACAAAATAAAAAGTGAGGCTGATTATAAAAAAAATGATAGTGATTCTATGAAGACGATCATGGCATGAGTTCAGTGATATGATAATGATGAATATAAAAGGGATTCTGGTAATGTTGGTAATAGAAATAATGTTGGCGCCTGCAATGATAGAGATGATGATGATGATGATGATGATGATACTAATGATGATGATGGATGATAATGATTGTAATAAAAATGATAAAGGTGACTGTCTTTCAGTGTTGCAAACTCACAACATTAGTGTTGTCGATATAGAAGAAACTGCGCTCGCTGAAGAAAAAATAGAACAAAACCAGGTTCAGGCCAAAGCTTTGTTAGCCGAAATATGACTCTTATTCAAATGCCAAGGTCCTGAGGTAAAGATGTTGCATAATTATGTGGAAACCTACATGTGTTTCACTAAATAAATAAAATTGATGAAATTCACAATCTTATGGAAACTTTCCGTTATTTGAAGTCTAAATACAGAAAATATGAAAATTAAACCATTCAAACAAAGCTAGCTTTTACCATTGCATGTAACCAAACTCAAACCTTGTCGACAAAAAGTAAAAGAAAGGACCGTAGCTCTAACCTCCATATCCTGTAGCACATGCGAAGATGACCCAGCAGATAGACGTTCCCCAAGCAATCCTGGCCAGGGCGTTGTACAGGGCGGCCACCTCTTTGCTGATTGGGTGACCGTCCGTGCTCTCAAACAGGCCGTACACAACAGCCAGGGCTACAGCCGCGGCCACTGCCCAGCCCAAACAGTTTACCAGCTGAGGACAGAGGATAGAACACGCTCATACTCTTTGACCACAATTAAAAAAAAGTAATTTTTTTCTTACTCTAGAAACATAAGGAGAACCATGAGATGAAAAGCTTTGTTTTCTGTAACTAACCCGGTTTAAGTAGACTTTACAGTCTGTCCTGTAGAGGATGTATCCCGTGATCATGCCGACAAGGTAAGGCCCTATCCTGCAGTAAGGCTTCACATAGTAGATGTCGTTACCGTCTCCATGCTCCTGGCTGTTATCACAGAGAGATGAATAACTTTAACTTCTAAATAGTGATGGCAATGTTCACGAAAATTGTAACGATGTTATTGGTGTAACTGACGTTAAGGATGTTGACGATAACAATAGGGATAATAGCGTTGATGACACTACAGATCTCGATAAGTTTAATCTAATAATAAGAAATGACTTCATTTATATTGTGCTGCTGCTCTAAATATTCCACTGCTACTATTACTACTACTGCTGCTGCTGCTGCTGCTGCTGCTCCTCCTCCTCCTCCTCCTCCTATTACTACTACTACTACTACTACTACTACTACTACTACTACTACTACTACTACTACTACTACTACTACTACTACTACTACTACTACTACCACCACCACCAATACAACAACAACAACAACAACAACAATTACTACTGCCTCTATTACTGCAACTACTACTACTACAACCACCACCACTACTACTGCTACTACTACTATCATTACTACTACTACTACTTCTACTACTACTACTACTACTACTACTACTACTACTACTACTACTACTACTACTACTACTGCTGCTACTACTACTACTACTGCTGATGCTGCTGCTACTACTACTGCTACTGCTACTGCTGCTGCTGCTGCTGCTTCTACTACTGCCATTTTTACTACTAGTGACTGCTGTTGTTGCCCATGTTACAACTATTTCCACTTATACCAGTGCCTTTACTATCTTTTTTCAATACCAGTTATAACACATCAGTCCACAATCGCTCCTTACCGAAATTTAAATCCGATTCTCAGAACAAAATTAGGTTCGAGTATCGAGTTTCGTTTTATGCGTTCAAATCAATCATTGAAAAAAACCATGATAACCAAAATTACTGAGGAAGTTAGAGGAGGAACCCTCCATAAGAGTGAGAGTAGAAGCAACGAGTCGTGAGCAAGTCACACGTGACAGCAGTACTCACGGCTTCAGAAGCTGCACGTCGGCGGCCAGGTTGTAGTGAGATATGAGGGTTCCGGCTGTTACAGCGCTGGCCACCGTCAGGACAGATGGGAGCAGCAAACCCCACCAGCCCCAGCTGCAAGTAGTAAACAGGAGAGGGAAATAAACCAGGTTTAGTTGCTTAGAAACGGTGGAAGTGAATTTTTCTTTCAGGAATATCTAATGCTTTGTGAAGGTTTTTTTTCCTTACCTTTGCGAAATACTTCTTACAATGTCCTTGTTCTACTTTTGTGCTCAGAACACGTCCGTTATTTAATGGTTGAAAGGTTTCGCTCAATTTCTGCCATCTTCTGCAATATTTCAGCTTTCTCTTATCTCCTTGTTGCTTTATACTTGACTGCACTTTCTCTAATTCTCATCTTGTGGGTTTGAATAACATCTTGGATGCCAAAAGCAAGACTTTATCTCTTTTCAATAAGAAGGATGTAATCTTTAGACCTACCGCTGCTTATATCAATAACAGGTTCATCATTATGGAATTCAATATGGGATACTTACAACATTATCATTTTCAAGATTCTACCATTGTATGAACAAGATTCGATTATAAAAAAATGATAAGTACTACCGGTTATTACTTTCTAGATGTTTTTTGGGATGCTCAACCTTTAACCAGTTATACTTCAGTTTCTGAAATTTGTGTGATATTCTTGCTTGTTAAGTAGCTCTACATAAGTAGCTCTGCATTCCTGTAATGAAAGAAGGAACCCAGAATGATCAATTACAATAAAAGTTTATCTTGAGAAGTTTAATGCAAAATGACGGACTTTACTTACTAATACTTGATGAGGAAAACGGCTGGACTGATGATGAAGAACTGCATGTCGTTAGCCAGATACCAGGACCAGGCCATGCACTGAGGAAACATAGCAAAGCAGGTAAGATGTAATTAGACATCTTCTGAGGGAACGCTAAAGGCTTTGTTAATAGAAGGCATTTTATAACGACTGTGACGAGATTATCCGAGGCATAGGACCAGGCATCAGTTGACAAATCTTTGTCGCGTTATACTTATTATCCTTCGTAGAGTACAGACTGGAAGTGTTACTCAGAGAAATTATAACTATACTCACACAACAGCAGCAGCCTTGTTGGAGAGAGGCAGGTCTGGGTTGTAGCAGTGTCCGCCGCCTGAACCACCAGTGATGTTGGGCTGAGTGTACAAGTCTGGAACACATTTGGTCATACGAAGATAATAAAAAAAAACACTTCCTGCTCTAGTTCATCTACTAAATTCCTCACTGAAAAGTGCTGCAATATTAAAAAAAGCTTTCCTTGGCAGCAAGACATTCAATTCGATTACAGTGTTAACGTATATGGTAAAGTTTCGCTCATGTAAAATTATTTTACTTTTAATTCCCCTGAGCCCAAGGATCGGAAGCAGGAATAACCGGCAACAGGCGATGAATTAAGAATGGAGCAGGCTGTAAAATACGCCTCACAGACAGAAACGCGGTAAAGGTATAAAAAAGGGAATTAACATTCTATAGTGTACAAATGACTTGAGGGGAACCCAAGGCAAACTAACCTGCCTTTCGTTTCCAGCTTATGGAAACAATTGTAAGACAAGGCAACATCTTGGTAGCATAATGTTGCGCAAGGCTACAGTTTGATTTTTCCAGGAGGTTCGTAATTACTCACAGATGTTGATCAGAGAGCTGAGATTCTGAGCAGAGCAGATGGACGGCACACAAGTTCCGACCACCATTGGCAGGGGTTTGGCGAAGGTTAGGGAGCCAATTTTCTGTGAAAGATTACATTCGAGTGAAATACAATGACATTTGGTTACTAACATATCAAGACTAAAGTAAAATACCTAAAAAATTCATAATTATAAAAATAATATGTTAAGAATAATCATCGCCCTCGGAAAATGTAAACAAATGTTTCATGCCCTAAGATATTTTACTCACGAATAAAAAGTCATTTGTTCCTCAATGCCTTTGTGTCTTTTTGTGTAGTTAACGATTTACTGAAAATGATTGGAAACCACGTTAAAAAGCAGTACCTTACGATCAACAAAAAATCATAATATTTCAATGCACTTTACATCATGAAAACACCAGAGACTGAAGACCCTGCGCGCTATTCACTGTGAAATCACAATTGACTGATGGACACATACAGTAAAGCCTATGTACTGAATTGACTGATGGATACATACCTTAAAGCCCATGTACAGAATTGACTGAATAACACATACCGTAAAGCCCATGCACATAATTGACTGAATAACAGATACCGTAAAGCCCATGTACAAAATTGACTGAATAACACATACCGTAAAGCCCATGTATAGAATTGACTGAATAACACATACCGTAAAGCCCATGTACAAAATTGACTGATGGACACATACCGTAAAGCCCATGCATAGAATTGACTGATAGACACATACCGTAAAGCCCATGCACATAATTGACTGAATAATACATACCGTAAAACCCATGTACAGAATTGACTGATGGACACATACCGTAAAACCCATGTACAGAATTGACTGATGGACACATACCGTAAAACCCAAGTACTGGACACAATGCTGGGATTCGAAGTTGACCCCAGTGACTTGTGTCTCCAGGCACTCATCAAACTGTCCAAGAAAGTCGATGCTTCCTTGAGTCAAACCTGGCCCGGGCTTGCCCCACGCGTCGATCACTGGAGGCCACATTTGAAATGGGGGAGGGGGGGAAAGGGGGGGGGGGTTATTCGGTAAGACAATCAAGTGGTAGAGAGGCAGAAATAGTAACACAGACGGGTAAGGGGAAGGAGAGACAGTGTTTGAGATATATAGACTGACTGAGAGAGATAATTAGGAAGATTTAGAGCTGAGAGACTGAGATAGATGGATGCGGGAGGCGTAACACTGTCTATGTTTTTTGTTTTTTTTTTGTTCGGATGTTCAGAAAACATTTGAACTGCATATTTTCTCGACATAGTAATGTCATTCCAGAAGAATAAGACAAAGAAGAAGGTACTGCAGAGTTCAATTAACATCACTCATTTGATATTAGGAACTAAATGGTAATAAAATTAGTATCCTACACTGGGATTTAGTAAAAAAAATGCAATTGAGACCATAGGAACGCTACTATATTTGCTGAATTGAGGCCAAAATAACATAGTCTATCATATTTTATCTTTATTTATTCAAATTTGTTCCTTCAGACAATGGGCATATATTAGATCCACACGGCGTTCTTGTTCATTATATTCAATGAACAAAAAGATAGAGTTTTATCTAAGGAAACAAGAGAAGAATAAAGAAATACTCACTCTTGACAGCCCAGAAAACATTAGCCTTTATAGCGGCCATTAACGTATTAAAATTAGTCGCACAAGTCTCAAAGTCAGATCCTTGGCCTGGTCCCTGCTGGCTGCTGGTCAGCTCTGTGGCTAACTTGACCACATCAGACCCTGATGATGGGAGAGAGCCCAGCACCCCCTGGAAATGGGTCAGACTTGCCCACAGTTTCTCTCTGTCAACGTGGCTGAGGTTCGCGGAACTAGCTATTCCCCAAGATTCAGAGCTAGGGCTAAAATTGGGAACATCACTGTTTCCGTGTCTCCCCGTTCGCTCAGTGTTGGCAAATTGAGCAATTATTTCTCCATAGGTCAAAGGTCGCAGAGGATCCTGTGGGCTGTAGGCTTGGACGCCCTGCAGATATTCTTTCAAAGAGGTCTTTTCTCCGTTACATTGATAGACGCAAAGAATTAAAAACACAGGAACAAAGCTTAAAGTGTACATTTTGTTCAATACTCTTGAAGGTCGTTCCTTAATTCACTGTCTCTGGTTTAATGAAATAATTGACACTCCTGTCAAGAAGTATTTTGTTAATTAAAACTGTTCTTCAGAAATATTCACCTTCAGCTCCCAGTTTTTGTATTTGTTCCTCAATATCCTATTGTATAGACATATTGTGTAGAGCTACCACCTGTCCGTGTTATCACACTGACACCAGTTAGCTACTAGGCCAGGCTTCTAGGACACATTTACATAACACTGATTGGAGTTGTTGATGGCCAAGCGGCAGCGATAGAGCCAGGACTGAAACTGCCCGCTCCAGCCGAAGCAGGACAACACAGAAATTAGGAGTGTTGTAATTGTGTTCAATGATAGAACTCCTGGCCGCAACCTACACGGTGTCGCGCCTGGTACAAGTCATCCACGTCGCTCTAAACAGGGAGTCGGGGACAAATAGTCAGCGCGGCCTCCCAAGGAACAGGCCGAGTAACCGAAATAAACAAAACTTTGCAGTCAGAGTAAGAGCGAGCTACATTATCATTTGACCATTTGACAGGGTTAGGACAGATACATAGTTTTGTTGTTTAAGCATGTGGTTTGAACAAATAAAGAAAAGAAAGTAATCGGAATATCCCTTGCCCCTCAATATGCTAGAGTTTGTTCACTTTGATGACTTGGCCTGGATTCTGGCCAGTCATGTAAGAAGAGCGCGGCTGACACAACGTTACTTTAACCAGTGCCTGGTCTGTTTTCATCTGTTTTTTCATTGTTAGGTTTGAACAAATAATATAATGATAAGTAAAAAAATGTTTCATTCCACTAGATTCTGGATCTGGACAACTGAGTTAGATATAACGTCACGTGTACTTCAACAGGACATTAATATACATCAGATTCACATTAAGCTATTCTAGAAGAAATAATATTTAAACAAGCATGATTGGCCATTCAAATGAGCAAGTGGGGACGACATGTACATCGAAGATATAAAAAATTCATACAAATAATAGACTCATTGACCAGAGCCATACAACTTCAATGAAGAAAAGCAAACTTTACAAAAATGAACAGGTGGGGAAGACTGCTAGAATAAAGTAAAGTAAAATTTAAAAAAAAATGAGCAGGTAGGGAAGACTGCTAGAATAAAGAAAAGCAAACTTTAAAAAAATGAGCAGGTAAAGAAGACTGCTAGAATAAAGAAAAGCAAAATTTACAATTACACATGATTTTACATCTGCTCAAGAAACATACAACTACATTAGAGAAAGCAAACTTAACAATAACTAACAACTCCAAAGCCCCTCATTGCACTGTTTTAAAATATATTGAACCTTGAGATATTGGAATTTTTCTCACGTTTTCATGAAGACATTCTTTAAATGAAGGAGAGATTTAAGCAAATAAAAAACCTAAATTTGAGTTTAATCTTTTGATTGTGTTCTCCACCGAGACCATAAAGTGGTGCTGATGACCATTACACATACACTATAATGCTCAATCTGATGTGGCGCTAAAGTGCTCTCCAATACAAAGTAAAAATAAACAACTGCTCAGACAATATTACAGATTAAAAAAAAATTAAGGACCCTTGTTTTTTTTTTTAATATTGTGTTACCCTGTATTGCTAAAGGTTATTCTTATTTTAGATCTAGTCATAATCTCAATCACTCAGGCAAGACAAACTAAGAGTGGCAAGTTAATAAATCGCTAAACTTGAATGTCTCTACGGTTCTTTGTTGACAATTAGTGGGTCTGGTCGATACCTTAGATAAATAACGTATACAAATACGAAACGCGTGCAAAAGAAGCAGAAGTGGTGTTAACATTCGGAACAGCCACTCCGGAAGAAAAGGTGACGATGTTTCCATGACGCTTTGGTCTTTACGCTGGATGAGGGCAGATCAAAACTCAACAAACTTCATCACTGTACATTGAGTGGTTTTGAATAATATAGCGGAGAAAGAAATCAAAGTTGCCTTATATAATATCGCTATCCGATACAAATGCCAAGATATCGGAAAGACATTATTATTTTGATTACTGATCATGTGTATGTTGAACTCTTTTTTATTCTCTTTAGATTTATGTTCTTCATTTGATATATCATATAAATTATTGAGACAAGGTAAGATCTATATTGATTTTCATAATTCAGTATCAATTGATATTTTTTGGACAGCGTTGGACAGTGTTGACAAAATAATGATGCGAAATTAAAATACATGTAGAGGTGGTGATCAATAAAGTACGAGTGACTTCCATAGACGTACAAACAAATGCCTTTTTAAATAATGTTGCGAAAAGCAAGTTATTAACCTATTGACCGCGACACTTGCAGCGATATTGTGATACCGTGAGGCTTGCAGCAATAATTATTGTGATACCGCGACGCTTGCAGCAATAATTATTGTGATACCGCGACGCTTGCAGCAATAATTATTGTGATACCGGGACGCTTGCAGCAATAATTATTGTGATACCGCGACGCTTGCAGCAATAATTATTGTGATACCGCGACGCTTGCAGCAATAATTATTGTGATACCGCGACGCTTGCAGCAATAATTATTGTGATACCGGGACGCTTGCAGCAATAATTATTGTGATACCGCGATGCTTGCAGCAATAATTATTGTGATGCCGCGACGCCTGCAGCAATAATTATTGTGATGCCGCGACGCTTGCAGCAATAGTTATTGCAATGCCGCGACGCTTGCAGCAATAATTGTTGTGATACCGCGATGCTTGCAGCAATAATTATTGTGATGCCGCGACGCCTGCAGCAATAATTATTGTGATGCCGCGACGCATGCAGCAATAGTTATTGCAATGCCGCGACGCTTGCAGCAATAATTATTGTGATACCGCGACGCTTGCAGCAATAATTATTGTGATACCGTAACGCTTGTAGCAATAAGTATTGTCATACCTTGACGCTTGCAGCAATAACTATTGTGATACCGTAACGCTTGCAGGAATAATTATTGTGGTACCGTAACGCTTGCAGGAATAATTATTGTGGTACCGTAACGCTTGCAGCAACAATTATTGTGATACCGTGACGCTTGCAGCAATAATTATTGTGATCAGCTCCCAACCGATCTGAAGCTTCTGTTTACAATCGTTGCTCACTCTCCACAAAATGTATTGATCCTGTGACTTATGAGTGGGAAGAAGAAACAATGTCACTGAATGCAATCTCTATCGGCAAAGCGGTGTCTGCAGTGAACAGTTTGGTTTATCACATCATCATGATCCATTTATTTTTTGTTACCGCGATGAATATGTGTTTCAACAGGATTAGATAGAGGCACCCGCCAAGGTTGATGGTCAGTGGTCCGAGTTCGGTCTGGTTCTTGTGTTGGTGAAGACAGCTACACACATCGGTCTCGATGGTCAAGTTAGCCCAGGTGTAGACAAGGACAACAGTTATCTTATAGTCAAACCCGTATGTCTATCGATAAATACTGTGAGCCGTCCTAATGTGTGAATAATGTCTACGTGACAGGTGCACTGATCTTACCAGCGTATATCATAGTAAATTATTTGTCTTACACTAGTAGATGCTGATATCTCTAGCTAAAATTTCTTACAATTAAAAAAAAAGTACATTGGGAACAACCCGCTGGTCATGGATTAATAAATGATGCAAATCTTAATATTTTAAAATTCTTTTTATGCTAGTTGAAGCATTTGACCTAAAGAGGTCAAAGCAGAAGATTAAAGCATTTTGTAAACGTGTATTATCTTTTATGATTTGATAGGTATAAAGATTACGGCAGCCTTGCAAGAAGCCTTTCTGTGACCCGACTTTCCCTTTTGTCCTTAAAAAGCATTATTGTCATATGAACGAATCCTACTAACATCAACCAATCAGCATGGCCATTGATTTAGGGTCATATGGACCTAAGTTTATATACCAATGTGACTGGCAAGTGATCATAAAGGAAAAATTAATATTGGAAATCTCTGGAGCCTGATGTGTGTAGCGATAAATATGTGTGACACACAATCATGTGTAATCTAGGACATTTGTGGAAGATAGCAATAATGATAAAGCGTCGCATTGGTTTAAGTGGTCTAATTGAGCAAACAAAGAGAGTCCAAATCTATTCAAAACCAGATATTTTAATTGGTGATATTGAACTTTCGCGGCAATGATAATCGACACAAATACGGCATGGATCTAGACCCCTTCACTAACACAAGATAATATACCAGTGTGTTATCGTCATTGGAGAAAACCTTTCAATGCACAGTTAAAAACCCAATGTTTGTATTTTTGCTTTAGATTTTTCAATGTGGACAGACTTTGTAAAGTCAAAGCATGGCGTTAGAAACAGTGAGTCCTACAGAGTCATAGATGGAGATGGACGCAGTTCTCTTTCTATCTAATAAAACTAACTTACTATAAAATCTATATAAGCCATTTCATTTGGTCAGCTTCAACATAGTGTAGGTTTTAAGGAACATTGAATCATACTTTTTATGGCATTGTTTTTATTATTATTATTATTATTATTATTATTATTATTATTATTATTATTATTATTATTATTATTATTATTATTATTATTATTATTATTATTATATTATTATTATTATTATCATTTTTATTTAGTTTAATTATTATTTCACTTCCTGTCGCTCTTAACTTTGTTCTTTTATACTTATACTGACAATACTAAGATGAAACAATGGTAAGGATAATGATGTTGAAGAGAAAGCTCATGAAAAAATATTATAATATAATTATGATTATCTTTTACCAAAGGTTTTTAACTAAGCGAAAAATCCACACGAACATTTTCATACTGATTCTCTCCCTTTATTTATCAACTGAATGTGAACAACTAGTAAAAATATTGAGAAGAAATGTTTCTGTATGGAAAACCGATGGTGTGAAGAAAATGTGTATAGAAATAGGTGATATTGTAAGTTTCTATACAACCATTGCCATGAAGGCTGACACAAGAGCAACAACTTGGCTCTCAATCATATAACTGTGAGAGAGGCTATAGAAAAATCAGTAACAAAAAAATCTGTCTTGCGAAATGATCGAAAATGTAATGGTTTTTTTTCCCATTCAAAATTTCCTGAGTATATAAAAGTTATATATGTTGATGGCAACTCCTGTCTTGTGAGAAAATAGTAATATGCAATTAGTTTCACAGCAGCGTCTGCTGTAACTATATAATCCTATACTGGACTTGCAGCTGTGTTCACACTAAGTCTTGCTGCAAGTGTAGCCAGTGGCGGAATGGTGTGAGAAGTAAGGACGGACTGTCTCCTCTGATGTCTGCTGCTTCTCGTTTCTTCTCTCACGAATTCTCTTTTCTTTTCAGCTGATATATATATATAATTATATATATATATATATGTGTGTGTGTGTGTGTGTGTGAGGAAAGCAACCCAGTGTGAAGAGATGTGTTTAGGATGCAAGGAATGAAGAGGTTTAAGGTTAGCTAAAACATTTCGATATCCAGTTTGTTTTCGTTTTGATTCCACAAACATTCTTTATGGACAAAGGGGAAAAAGACAATGTGATTTTAGCACAATTTAATATTAGTTATATTGACGAGAAATCGAAAATAATAGTATTGAAAATAAATATAATGTTATACGTTGGTCCTCGGTTGAAGCATCATCAGTATGAAAACTTTGATGAGCAATCTGGTTCTAAAGTTCAGAGAGTTTCCAAATGGCTGGTTAACTTCATTCATAGTTGCAAATAAAGAATAATAAAATTATTACATATAACAACGATATATAGATTATTGAAACATCAACAAATAGATTGTTTGGCACCTTACCGAAACAACATAGTTACAATATTATACAATAAAAAGCATGAGTGCTTTTTTAAAATAAACTTGCGAAATTATCATTTTAATATAAAAATCAGCAACAACAAAAATACAATTAAAACAATATTGCTCAACAAAACAAAAGCATTTTTCTTGCTAAAGTTATCTTTTTATCCGCTCAGGTTTATTAACAAAAGGGGCTATAACTCATCCTTGTAGCTTATGTAAACTCAACATTTTGTCTAGTGTCAGAGAATGGTTTTTTTGCTTAAGCAGATATAGTACTTTCAGCGTGGAACTGATTCACAGTATTTGTCTGTCTCAGGGTTTAAGTTAACGAAACGAGCAAAAAGTGCCTTCAAACTTAGATAAATAAAGAAGATGGAATATCATATTAAAAGACCCGTACTATTTCTATGGTGAGCAGCTATCCCTCAAGTTGGTTTAATGTTGTGAACATAAGACTTGCAGATCTTCAAGTAAATAAAAGTTAGGAACAGCAAATGAAACACTTTCAGTTTGGTAAATAATAATGTGAAAAAATTGCTATTGCACCGGCGTTAGATACGTATTTCAGTTAAAATGACAAATAATTTTAAAGTAACATTAACTTAAACAAACTTATTTTCAACACTTTTTCGTTCTTAAACTCCATAAATAATAATCTTACACAAGTATCCAGTAAACTCATTCATATTTATTTTTCACAAGGGTTAAAAATGGAATTTCTGTGGCATTATAGTTACGTCAAACTTGATCTGTAGATTGATTTAAAGTAGTAAATCATCATTTCATCTGTAAGGATTATAAATAAGTATACAAAGCATATAAGCAAAATTATGTTCATATCACAGACATGTTTAGAAACAGCTTGGTATTTACTACAAAACACTGAAAATAAAAAAAAAAGAAAACAAAGCAAAGCTTTGACATTGATTCAAGTAAAGTAAGCAAATCATGGTGAGAGATTTTTGGGCGGACATCAAGAAGTTAAATAGCCCCCGATATAACCTTCCGTAGAGGCTCTTATGGAGATGCAGATTTCATCAATCAGTTCAAGTCTAGTGAGGGTAAGGATATCTTGAAAATAACCCTCTTTGTTCCTATGTCTAGCCCCTGGTCCTATGGGGGCTCTGTGTATGTCTCCTCTCTCTCTCTCTCTCTCTCTCTCTCTCTCTCTCTCTCTCTCTCTCTCTCTCTCTCTCCATCTCTCGCGCCCTCTATCTTACATTCCCAGCCCCTCAATGTCATCAATTCCTGAAATAAATCTCATCGTGATTAAACGATTTACTTTTCTTTCCAACTACCTCTGTTTTTTGTTTTTATTTTTTATTTGCTATTCAAGAGTTAACCTCTCTTGCGATTTTATTGTCTGTTAACCATCAATACTCATTTATATTTTTCTATATTATAAAAACAACATACGTGAAGTTTGATGATATATAGAGGAGAGATAAAATTTAAAACAGTTTTAATCAGTATTAAGAAATATGAATATTGATTGAAGGTAGATTTTTACGGCATCAACTGAAAACGATTATTTTTTACTTAAACTGTTTTCAAGCTTGAAAGACCTTTGATCGTTAATTTAAAAAAAAAAAAGAAAAACTGATGTGAAAACGGCATGACAGGTTACTTTTCTAATCGCTCATTTAAAAATGAAATATTTGTGTTTGATGGTCTTGAAGTTAGACGTGATACCTCTATCCCTGACATTATTGAAACTATATACGTGTGGAAGACTTCCAGATAAGCGCCATATAAAAAAAAAAAATCTCCCCATACTTCCCTCCCCCCTCCCCCTACCCCCGTTTACCTCGTACCTCCCGCCCCCAACCTTTCCATGTTTCAAAATACTGTGCGTTTAGCTGTTTATTGAAGAGCTAATTTATTATAAATATCCACTAAATCAAGCTTTCTCTCCCTCTCTAACAACGAGAATTTCCTATGAAAGAGGCTGAGTATGCGTAGAGAAAAGTGAACAAAGGTGGAGGTGGGGAGACAGTGCAGGGAGATGTAGAGACGGGCCGGTATTCACCCATAAATAAATCATCGAAACCAGTGGTAGTTTTCGTATTTTTTACACCATTTTATAACAAAGAAGTAGAAGATCTTTAGACAGATTAAGCCCAACATGCTTTCTGTAACTTGCAATGACAGTGTAGCCTAAACTTCCCCTGGAAAAAAATTGTGTCGTCTGATGCGGGTTATCTCCATTCACCGGTAGTTGACAGCTCCATGCTTCCAGCGGCCTTGGCCCATCTTCCTGTTTTGCCGACACTAATGATGTACTCTCAGGAAGAGAGTAGGCATAAACTAATAAAATGGACATAATGGCTTTATAGCGATCTATACCTTGAGGCTTGCTCTAAACTGCTCATGCTGAACACATTCACTGACTTCAATTAATGTTCCGCCATCCCATTTACTTGCTCTGTTATTGTGCTACCCTGAGTGTGAGCTTAAAGAGATGACTTCATCCCCAAAATCTCTGTTTCAAGTCGGCACGATAAGAAAATTTTAATCTTCCTTGTGTTTAGTAAAAAAAAAACAACAACCAAGAGTCAGTACGATTCAACAAAAGTTAAACGTTCTGAGGATACCGTTAACTTGCTTTTCTAACAAAAGTGTATTTTTAAGAAAGTTAGCCAGCCCCTAGCAAACGCCGTCCTCGTAAAGTCGGCTGCTGGCTTCACAGCGGGAGGACACGGTGCTCTCCGCCAGACTTATCTGCCTTGGAGCAGGTGACCTCAACGGCGATGCTGACGTCATTTCCGATTCTTTACTGGCAGAGTTGACACTGTACTTCTTCCCTGGCTTCTTCCGCTTGAAGATCACCCTGACGGTGCCCAGCGCTCTGGACACGAGGCTCGGCTGCTGGCGCGGACACTGCAGGGCGGGGTGGCCTTGGTGACCGGACAGGGATACCACTGTGCTCCGTCTCGTGTGAGTCGGTGTGCTGGCCGGAGTGATGCTCCGGACCTGGGATACTGACCGCAGAGGTTCCCTGGCGCTGGGGAGAACGAGACAACACGATACATAACACATGAAGTCTTACTCCTCAAATACATCATACATTACATTATGGTTACAAACAAACAATCAAGCTTTTACATACGCAATAAGAAACTTGTAACTTGTTATACAATCTACTGATATGCTCCTCCTGGTGACTTGAGACCCCATTACACCTACTGGTTAACTACGAAGGCCGCCCTCTCTAGTTACCATGCAAGTCATCTCCAAAGTAAGGTCATCGTATTTATAGAATTATAGAGCATGATAGAGACCTGCATGAAGCTACAGAATACTCCCAAACACCAAATGCCTTAAAGGATAGATAGACATTTCTCGATAAACTTATATTTTTCTCCTGTTTTCCCTTGAAAGAGTTGTCACGGAGTAATGGATCTCAGTCGAGACAGAATTGGTTTCAAATACAAAATTTGTTACATAAGAAAAAAAACTGTTTGCCTTAAACACACTCAAAATTTAAATGTAGTTACTGCTTTATATATCGTGCATGATCTTTCAGATATAAGAGAATTGCAGAGAATATTAAATTAAAAAAAAAAGAACTAGCATTAACCTTTCGGTTTGATTCTGTTTAGAGCACTATCCTTTGATAAATAGCTTCATCGTACGTGTCAGAACTCAAAATTAACAGTTTTTGATCGTTTTTAATGAGGTGTGGGAGTTGGCCATCACGTGGAGATAAAATCTTATCGCTGGGTAACTGATTATTGGCTAGTTATCATGTAATATTTTAGATCCTCACTCACTCAAAATAGGAAAGTTAAACAATCGGCCGACAAAGAAAACAGACAGCTCAGAATTTGTTGTCTTTGAGCTGACACGGACAATTATTTGATTTTTATCTGTTGAGCCACGAGCTAGGACTCAGCAGGCGCGGTCTTATAGTTTTTCTATGTTCTCTTTTCTCTTAACCAACTATCAGTGGTTCTGAGCATGTCAACATTGTCTGGCTCCTGATGTCAGCCATCAGCTATCTCCCGGGCAGGCTGGGGTAATAACTTAATGCATGGCAATGAATTTATCCTAGGTCGTTTATCCATCCTCACGCACTGCTGTGACCCGCTCTCTTACCGTTTTCTTTACTTTATGATAAACTAAACTGTTTTGTAAGCCTGCAGTGGGCATGTGGAGGACATTGTATTATGTGGGAGATGAATCAGTGATGAAATATGGAAAATAAAAACAACCGCCGCACGTGCAGTGAAACCAAGCTGATGTCCCAGCCGATCTCACCGACTGGCATAACCGTTATCTGTCGGACCCATCATGATAAACTGCTGGGTGTTGCTAATATTGCTCGGACTGGTCACCGTAATGAAACTGATCAGTAGCCAAGTCATACAAACAGAGTTCTTGATTAACGAATCTGTCAGGCCAGGCATGATTAATTATGGTCTCTAATAGCGCCATGCTGTTCAACACAGCCTCCTGTGTGAAATTAATTAAATAAAGCCGCACTGAATCTTTGATCCTCGGTCAATTTGGCATTCTTTTCTAAGTTCTAAGCTGAACCTTAGGTATCTTGACACGATCTATTCATTGTTATAATATTTTCTTCTTTGTGTCTTTCAGATGTGTAGTGATTGGTCTTATCCGAGTATGTAACGCCTTTTTAGAATACCCCCCTCCCCAAATAATATTACTGCATTTATACAACGTCTTTAAACTCTGATATTGAATCAAGGCTGCCACCATGGCTCATACATTCCTGTCAGCAGAAGTTCTAAATTATTTACCGCCCCTAACGTTTCTTTCAGTCTTGCGCTCGAAATTCTAAAAAAAAAAAAAAAACAAAGATGGCGAATATCACAAGGGGATGATGACGTAAAAAGATATTTGGCTCTGGCTATCAGGAAAATATCTGTTTCCTGTGGACAGAATGTGATGATGCTACATCTGTGGCACACATGGCGCACAGCTACATTGTCCAGCCACTTTCAACACAGCCGGGAATGATGCTAATAAAAGTATTGGTTTCCTCACGATGATTTCCAATCATGGATCTCAATAAATGAAAATACATCCATAATGTTAGCCGCACATTCCGGGGAATACTTCAGGATAACATAATATTACTCTGAACCTTGAGGGATCAACTCTTTTAATGTTAAAGATTGACTGGTACACGTTTTCCATAATGTAAGTCTTCCCTTTTTTACCATTAGCCACTGAAGATAATGGAATTGCTGATGATCTGAATATTATATTATTCCAAACTTGTTATTTGCCTAGTCAATCAAAATCAGGGTGAATATTAAAGAAAATGCCTATATTTTTTAACCAAACGCCAGGTAGCATCATAAGACAGGACTGAATTTGCTTGGGAGAAATATGATTTAAAGGCACATAAGTATTACGTACGTGAAACAGACGCTATCCATTATAGTAACATGAAAAGAAAGAGATGGTGAGCGGGAGACAAAATGAGAGAGATAGGTAGATCGATAGATAGAGAGGGAGAGGGGGGAGAGAGCGAGAGAGAGAAAGATATACAGAGAGATCGGTAGATAGAAACAGAGAGAGAGAGCGAGAGAGACAGAAAGACATATGATACAGAGATATAGAGAAATCTCACCTATCCCTCTGGCTCTTGCAACACGTGACCCGACTGATGATGTAGACCCAGGGGTCAAGGATCTGGTTCAGACAGGCCAGGCGCAGTGACCACAGGTCCAGCTTGTCCTGAACACCACCAGCCGGGATGACCTGTCCAGCGTTCAGCATCTCATTCATGATGATGCGGACCTGGGCAGCGCAGATACAGACACAGGGACGGGGAATGAGGAGGGTGGATTGATCTTTTATTAGTCAGGTCGAGTTTTAGCTGTAGATAGTTGTAATACACACAGGGCCGATAGAGCGTAAGCTTAAAGATAGGAAGAAAGAGATTGAGCTTCTCCTATCTCTGAGGTCGGAACCTGCAGTGTAGAGGGCGTCAGATGTCGCCTACTCACATTATCTCATAAAGCCACGCATAGACGGCGTCACTTATTTGCCATCGACCTGTAATGCACCGTGTAACCTTTGAACTCCATTGCCCTACCTAAGTTTGTTTTGACGCACAAGCTCACTCTGGTACATTTTCTTCTTCCGTGCATTTGAAATCAAGTCTGCACCGTGAGGCGACAAATGGTCAGTGCGTGTTTTATTGGAGTATAGCCGAAGTTTTATCAGGTTGGCACAATACATATCTCCTAGCTGATAAGACTTTCAGCTTTCTGTTCCTGTTGTTGAGTTTCTGGTACAAAGCACTAACCCCACCTTCCTTCTCCTGACATACGTCATAGCGACATGGTTCTACACTCGCTTATCATGGTCGCACTGCTAGGACTCCCGCCCAGAGATACGGAGGGGTGTTGGTGTCCAGCAGATCAACTGGCCTGGTGATAGAGTCAACTGGGACCCCCCTAGGAGTTCGTACTCTCACAATCACTTTTTTGTTTTCCATCTAGCATCTCTCCTCTCTCTCTCTCTCATTCTCTCTTTCTCCCTCTCTTTCTCTCTTTCTCTCTCTCTCTCTCTCTTTCTCCCTCTCTTTCACTCTATCTCTCTCTCGGTCTTTCTCTCTTGCTTTCTTTACATCTGTCTCTCTTTATTATATTTCTCTTTTCACAAAAAAAAAAGTTTGTACTCATTGAACTTTCAAAGGAGAGAGCGAACTGCAATAAATTATTTTTATACATTTCAATAAATTATCTTATGCTTTAACGTCAAAGAAACCATGGGCTGATTGAGTGAACAAATAATAATGAACAAAAGTCACACGTGAGAGACCCTGTAAACTATTGTGTTCCACATTGTGACCATTAGGGTCACTAGGGGCACTCGTGTCACTGGGGCAGGAGGGCTAACACGAAACTTGGTTTGTTCACTCTATTTGGAAACTCTTAGTTTGTCGCTTTAGCATAATGGATCAATTTCGATAATTCTGAGCCTCAATGGCTCTCTCTCTCTCTCTCTCTCTCTCTCTCTCTCTCTCTCTGTTTCTCTCTCATCCATTATCTCTCTCTGTCTATCTCTTTCCCTCTCTCCCACCTCCTCCATCTGCTCCTTTACCAAGGCCGCTCTTTGATCAGCGGTCCAGCCTGAGACCAACTCCAGCAGTTACCCCCCCAGCAGTTGACGTTTGACCACTGACGTTATGCCTTATCAAAATACATTAGCGTCAAAAGCGCAGATTAGCCGCCTCACTCAGCCCATGAGAGCTGAACCAAACCTTGCCTTGAGGTGCACCGGCTTGGACGGAGAGCTACAATACTTTCTGCTTAGAAACCCCAGGCACACTGTTAGTGTTCAGATAAAACATTCACGAATAAAAATTAAAAAAAAGACTAGACGCCTACTGTGATGAAAAACAGATAAAAGTGATGAATCAGTTGAGAACTCGACAATCCCTGTCGATGTCCACAGTAAGCGGTGATCTCAAGATTTTAAACTCTGTGTTTACTGCTGTGCAAACTTTCAGAATCAATGTAGCTTGAAACTAGTAGATTGATACAAAAATAAAGATATGAGAACATCCAAAAATGTTCTCGCTTTTTCTGGTTCATAATGCAAATTGGATTTGCTGGTAAAAACTGTCTACACCAAGGTACTGCGTTCGCCTGGCAGTTCAGATAAAAACTCGCCAAAAACACCAGACGCATTCTTGAAGATTGACCTTCGTAACGACCTCTGTACATCTTAAGTTAGTTTATTTTCTTTAATTTTAAGCTTTTAACTTCATGGTTTTTAAGCTGGTACAAATATATTTATAGTAGCGCTCCACTTCAAACCTTCTAAACTGAGAGATTTTATGTTTTGGCCCTGAAAAGGGCCGTCAAAAAAAAAAAAAAAATAATAATAATAACCGATGCTATATCAATGAGTGCTGTGAGTTGGGGAGGTTTGTCCATCCAGGTCGGAAGTTACCGAGAAAGATTTCAACTTCAGAGCCCAACTCAATCACTACTTTCTCTTAGTGCACCGGGTCTTCCGTGATTTTTTCTTGCTTCTCCCTGTCTTCCGAGATTTCTGCCTCATAGATTTCCGTTTCTTCGCTCTCACGCCTGTCTTCTTTTGACGTGAACTGCTAGACCGTTTCCGAGCGCCACGCGCTAAGCGAAACAGCCAGTTGAAGTCAGAGGCCGCGCCCAAAGTGACGATGCCCTTCTTAAGCGCGTCAGAGACGGTGCTGAGGATCTTGAAGTCGGCAGTGTTGGGCGAGAGGAGCTTGTTTGCGATCAGGTAGTTACGGATACTTCCGAGTGGCGCCCCTTTCTCCTCGCCCAAGACTTTGATAGCGTTCACCAGCTTCGTCATGAGGCGAGCGGATTTCTTGGGGCGGATGAGGGCCTTGGTACCCGGATAGGCTTCCGTTACTGAGGTGCTCGGGCCCGCCTGGTTAGGTGGGAAAGGGTGAGAGTTGTTATCATCGGCGTTGCAGTCTTCTTCCATCACGACAACTTTCGGTCGATTATTGGTTGATGCGGAGGAAGCTCAAACTCTATGGCGTCTCGGACGTCAGTTGCCAAAGACGAGGCAACTATTCTTCGCCTCAGATGCAGCCAGTTTGCGGACGTCCACGAAAGCACGATTATCAAATAGGCGTTATCTGTTTACAGAATCTCGGCTTATGAGAAAACAGTTAGGTATTTCTATAATTTGTAATAATAACACGAGATACATTATGCCTCCGAGATAAAAAAAAAACAACAACCAAAAACAAAACAATAAATATGCGCTTGGATGAAGTGCCCTTCTTCACAAAGAAGATTTTGATCCCAAATATAAATAACATGGCAAATCTCAAGAAACATGAAAGTGTTCTTTTGAACTGTTAAATATCTAGATATATGTCTGAAAGACGTGCATCTAGCAATGGAACCGAATCTGATTAGACGGGCTCTATTGTTAACGGGAGGAGAGAGGCCATTCCGGTTTGGTTTTCTCGTAAATTTCAGGCGGTATTGAGATCAAGATTGAATCAAAAGAGTTGCACACTCTGTTGATAACGATTTCCAAAGTGCAAGGAATTGCTGAAGTTTCCCGGCCCCAGACGCTGTCTTTTCAATAGCAATATCGATTTTCGCAACATTTTCTGGCGTCAATCTATAATTGGTACGATTTATAGCCGCCGGAAGCTGACAACGGTCTGAAACAATCGGCGGCGCCAAAAAAAACTGACTATGCAAATCTTTCCTGTGGGACAATTATCTTAGTGTTCCCAAAGCGATGCGCAGTTTGAAACTGTCTAGCCGCCTGAGTGATCGGCTAAATAAGAGCATTTTTGCTTTATATATATATATATATATATATATATATATATATATATATATATATATATATGAGAGTGACTCATAACATGCTGCTAAGGAAAGGCTTGTAAAGACAGTCTTACACTATTGCAACAAGAGAGGAAAATAATATTAGATTGACTGGGAATATTCTCAGGGACAGAAGTGTTGCACGGAACCTGGAAGCAGTGAAACGATAGTTGTAAACAAAACCTGATCTAACGTGGCTAGTAGTAGAAAGTCCAGGCTGTGTGTCAGTGCTTGTGTCTGATTGTACTCACCATGAGCGGCGCGTAGCACACGCTAAACACCACAATGATGGCCATCAGAAACACGACCATGCGCAGCTCGCTGTCTGGCCCTGACCCGCCGGCACTGATCTCCTGACCCGACTGTGACCTGTATGATGAGCGACGGAGCGTGGAGTGCAGCCTTGATCTGCGCATGCTCCAGAGGTGCCGGATAACCGTCATGTTGAGCACAATGGTGATGATGATGGCTAACAGACCTGTTGTCGCGTAATAGTAGCTCAGGATTTGGCCATCTGGTGAGAGATTTCTAGTTACAATCACGGATTTGGGCGGATGTGTTTTTGTAACCTAGCTCTAAACCAGGGACACTCTCAACACTAAAGTGCTACACTTATCACCGAAGATTTTTTTACCTTTAATTCATGAACAGTAATTTTAAAGATTAACCTTGGAGATTTGTAGGTTGAACTAGATTTTCTTTTGTTTTTAATATGCTTAATTTTTCTTCAATCGAAATTTTCTAGACAACTCATTAGTTTAGGAGTCTATTATTTTGGTGTGTATAGGTATTACTCAACTGCTCTAATAAACTTTCTGGTGTCTCAAATGATTTGAACACTTCCTGATGATTCCTTATGGCTGCCTCGTAGAGGGATGAAGAAAATGTTCTTCTATCAAAACTGAACTGTTATTTGAACAGTGATCACCAAGGTTTTATTTTTATCTTATTTTAATTTGTTCACCGCAACAAAAGTTTTGAGGCACATCATTTTTAATGGGGAATTCTAAGTAACTTTCTAAAGCTATTCTGTTTGAAAAATCGCAAATTTCATTTTTAAAGTCTTGCTTTATATCGGTTTTACTGACCAATAACGGTGTTACTGACCTATATCGGTGTTCCTGTAATCAAAAAAACACCAGGTTTGCGGCCAGTGAGCCTTGTTCCTACCCACGCCCAAGACTGGCAGAATAGCCACCAGGCAGGAGTAGCCCCACACAGCAGCCACCGTCAGGTTGACCACCAGGGGACGCACCACACGGCTGTACTGTGAAGAAAAAGACAACACCTTGTCTAAGCAACATCGAGACACACCTGTTTCAGTGTTCTTTACTTCTGTTCAAAGCACTACGGGTAAGATAATGTGTAGTCAAAAATCTTCATAATAGATATTGCCTTAAGAGTTGTTAATCTCGCATGTTAGTTTGAATCCGAACTGAATTTCTCTAGAGTTCGGTTAGACATATTGTTTGTGTCCTTAGATTTTGCCCATAGTTTAAGGATTGTTAACTAGACCTGTTCCAAGTCTATTCCAAAGTCATATACGTGACAATCAAACAGTTACAATAGGGACTGATTCGTTCATTCAACAAGCACAAATCATATATCACACATTTGCTTGAAATGGGTTATATCATTTCAGATAAAATGGAAACATTTCTTCAACGAAAACTGAAACAACAGTAAACATAATGGTCTGAAGCGGGTGTTGTCGTTACCTGGAAAGGATACTTGGAGACCAGAAATCTCTCGCCAGCCATCACGAGCACCGTAAACACTGTGGCATTTCCGGCCAGCATCAACAGGAAGGAGAAATAGTGGCACAGGGCAGTACCCCCTGGCATGTCAGACACACAGATAGGGAAGGAGACATTGTGGTGTTAAGAGATGGAAAAACTATTAACCATTAGGTAACGAGTATTGAGAATAGAACAGCAGAAGCGACGAAGACCCATAGGAAATCACCCGCTCTGAACTATGAAGTTATTTCCACTATTAAGTTGATTCAAGCATAGTAGAACATGAGTTTGAAATCTTATTTTTGAGTCCTACCATCACTGTATGCGCTGCTTTATGTTTGATGCTGTTTTAATTGTATGCTATTACTATATATAAGACAATCATTAAATGAATTGCTCCTTTTAATTTAAAGTTGAAAAGTATTATGTAATCAATTGTTTAAAATACACAAAGCCCGACTGTGACAAGGCTGTAACTTGAGACGACTTCTTCATCAGATTGCCGCCAAAATTTTCATACCACAAATCTATTCCTGTTTCTCCAACACTTCAGTAAAACAAGCAGTGAAAGTGCTGAGAGTTCGAGTATTATTTTATGCTTTGAAAGCCAAAGCAAATTCTTATTTGATTAACAACGTGATTTTCTGACAGAGCAGATGTTGAAAGATGCTGGAGATGCTGGGGTGGGGCTTTACTCTGTGCTAGTTTGTAAATCTGAACAGTTCAAGGATTGCAACAAAAAAGAAATGAATCCGTCGAAAAGAAAACAGATTATAACTGACTCTTAGTCGAGATTCTTGTAAAAGATCTCACTATTTAACCGATGCGTAAGGCAGATAAAAAAATAGGACTCATTAGTATTAAGTCTAAAGAAATCTTTCCAAGGTTAAAAAAGAATGCTTCGAAATAGTTCATGATATTTAATTGATTTCATGGAGATTTGAAATCTTTCAAAAATAAGCTCATAAGACCATATTAAGGAAGATATCGCAAAGCAAGTGAATACTAAGGCAATTTTATACTGTCCTGTATGCAAACAAGAGAAAACATGAAAGAATGAGCTCGCTTTCAAGGTAACTGATTAAAAAGGCCATATCTTTGTCTTGGGAATATTAAACTAATTATTTTGTTGTTTAACAGCATTTCATCAAAATAACATGAGCTCCCAAATTTATTAATTCAGGGAAGGTTTTATTCATTGAAAGTATCATGAAATCAAATTTCCTTTTTCTCAACAGTAGCAGGATGAGCTTGCTTTTCACCTGTTTCCATGATGCCGTCATTATGGTAAACAACGATTGTGACTGGTGAGGTGGCCACGATGCCGAATAGATCCATGTAGACGAGGGCCTTCACCAGGTGGTAGAATGCTGTAGCCCTGGTTAGAGTGGGTAGGGGTAGGGGAGGGGTCGACACGGTGATGGAGGGGAGGAGGGAGAAGGAGACAGGGAAAGAAAGAGGGAGTTTAATAAATTCACCAGTGTCCATTTTGGTAGAACAATAGTTACGTGCTGTAACCAACCTTCACAGGGACTTGAGCTTACAACTACATAGATCTAATATGAACACATTTCCCCTCCCAAGGAAACATCTGCCGAAACGATTAAATTTTGTGAGGAAAATAGTGTTGGAGGACAACAAGGCCTGATCATTGTTTTATCAGATGTAACTGACCATGAGAAGTGTGCCCTGGTGCTCTGTTCTGTTCATTTCACACTGTCGAAAATCAGCACACCGAATTAAACAATATGATCTGAATAGAGGACTGGGTTCAAAAAGCGCTGATATTCCTTCTAAGTTTTATCAGCAACGAAGATATGAACTGTTGCATGGCAAAGAATCTAAAACGGGGGGCAACCATCCCAAAATAGTCGGAAATTCGAAGGTTTAAATTGATATAGATGCTTTGGCCACCCTGAGAGTCAGTCAGCGCTCCGTATTGTTTTGGAGGAGCAGTCAGACCTCTCGAATCCACCTGATATCTGAAGTTTTCTATACTAACAATTAACTGAGTCAATTTTTTTACCTGAAGCCTTTTTTTAGGATAATGTATTCAAACATAATGTGACCACAAGCTGAGGCTAAACCTCCAGTCTCTGATATTGCTCTCTCATAAAACCTTTTTTATCCGCTACTTTTATCTCCTTTTTTCCTTAAAAGTTATTTGTTTCACCACAAGTTTTTTTAATCAATTTATTGGCTTCATGTAAAATTGTTATATCTTTTGTGTCTATTTTATAGATTTATGCAACAAAAGTTCTATGAAAAAAGTAGCCTTATATCCTTTTCCGAAACTAATAAATCTTCTGTGTACAAAGAAAAAACTAAAAGTGATTTGTATAACCTGGTTTAATTGGATGTACTATCTAAGCCCGATATATTTGAAAAACAAATCACTTGCTGCCTTCACTCGATTTGACTGTGTATCTATACCAGGTAACCTCGGTATAATATTATTTGAAAACCAACGCACTTGCTGTCTTTACTCGGTTTGACTGTCTATCTATACCAGGTAACCTCGGTATAATATTATTTGAAAACCAACTCACTTGCTGTCTTTACTCGGTTTGACTGTCTATCTATACCAGGTAACCTCGGTATTATATTATTTGAAAACCAAATCACTTGCTGTCTTTACTCGGCTTCATTGTCTATCTATACCAGGTAACCTCGGTATAATATTATTTGAAAACCAAATCACTTGCTGTCTTTACTCGGCTTGATTGTCTATCTATACAAGGTAACCTCGGTATAATATTATTTGAAAACCAAATCACTTGTTGTCTTTACTCGGCTTGATTGTCTATCTATACCAGGTAACCTCGGTATAATATTATTTGAAAACCAAATCACTTGCTGTCTTTACTGGGCTTGATTGTCTATCTATACCAGGTAACCTCGGTATAATATTATTTGAAAACCAACTCACTTGCTGTCTTTACTCGGCTTGATTGTCTATCTATACCAGGTAACCTCGGTATAATATTATTTGAAAACCAACTCACTTGCTGTGTTTACTCGGCTTGATTGTCTATCTATACCAGGTAACCTCGGTATAATATTATTTGAAAACCAACTCACTTGCTGTCTTTACTCGGTTTGATTGTCTATCTATACCAGGTAACCTCGGTATAATATTATTTGAAAACCAACTCACTTGCTGTCTTTACTCGGTTTGATTGTCTATCTATACCAGGTAACCTCGGTATAATATTATTTGAAAACCAACTCACTTGCTGTCTTTACTCGGTTTGACTGTCAAGATGACCAGAGCCAGAATATTCCCGAACACGCCGAAGAAGAACATGACCGCGGGCACCATGAGGTTTCTGCTGACGCCATCAGCTGAGGATGTTGTCATGTTGTTGTGCGGGTCTAGCGATGTGGATGTTGTGAAACTGTCGCTCACGTTATACAGGTCAGGGAACGGGTACACAGTGACAACACCTTCTGGTGGATTCCCGCGGCTTACGGTGCTGGAAAAACTGCTGTTGCTGACGGTGCTAAAGGTGCTGCTGTTGCTGATGACGCCGTCTTCAACAGAGGGCCACATGGTGTTGGCCATGACTTCCACTAGATTCAGTTTAGTTCAAGCTGGATTGTTTAGGTTATCAAGCTACTATAAAAAAAGAAGTCCATCGTGGGCCTCTGTTCTGTTCATTTCTCATAGTCAAATGTCAGACACACCGGAGCAATCTGAAATGTTCAGAGGAATTAAAAAAAAAAAAAAAACAACGCATGTGACTTCAAGTAGTGCAATAACTCGCCATGTCAAAAGATCATTTCGTGTCTGGGACATGAGCTTGAGTGTTACCACCAAGGTTTAGAGCTCGAGTTATAAAGGAAGATTCCAGAGAGATAGCGCCTTTTATTCATGCCTTTGTTTGTCTTTCTAAACTTATTCTGACGCAAATTGGACAACCATTTTAGTCTAGCCTAGTCAGCATTTATCTCGCATGAATGCAAAATGTTGTTTTTTTTTCATTGGAAGTTTGATCGAGCCTTCCCAGGCTTCCAGCCTGATGTATGAAGAAAGCGACAGTGTTTGCCACTCTAGACCAAAGTTAATCGCCAGACAAACACTGTGAGAACCTCTGATCTAATACAGGCTGATTTAGTCGTTATAATATTATTATTTCGGGTCAATACTTTAAGGGCCTGAAACTAAAATTAGCCAATATGTGGAAGAAACAGCTTTTAAAAGACTTCATTAGGTAAAGTATAATCAATTTTGTTCATTTTTACTTACATAATTTTATAAGGTGTGGGCTAGAGAGTCACCCCTAGGCTAAGTGATCTGCTGGAATCTTTACTTCGTTACTGGACTGTAATGTTAGCTTGAAACCCGACCTCCCACATTAAAGATCTAACACATAGTTGACGGGTTGTCTAACAGCTGTCGCTGATTGGTCTACACTGAAAGAACTTCTTGTCGTCCTCTTAATATATAGGCTGGAGAAAGGAAGCGATAAATAGAGAGGAGAGAGAGAGAGAGAGAGAGAGAGAGAGAGAGAGAGAGAGAGAGAGAGAGAGAGAGAGAGAGAGAGAGAGAGAGAGAGAGAGAGAGAGAGAGAGAGAGAAAGTCGATAGGGCAGGGGGGTGGAGGGGGGATAGGAAGGTCACAAACTAGAGAACCTGCCTCCGTTAGGGAGTGGGCGAGAAGTCATGGCGAGAAACCAGGACGTGATAGTCGCGGGTACCGAGAAAGGTGCCTGTGGGGAGGTAAAGGGTCTGGACGCAACAGATAAGGTGGTTTGGTTAATGTTTGTGGGGTTTTTTTTTTGTTGTTGTTAAAATTTTTTTTCCTGTTTTCTCTATTATTTTTCGGAAGTATTTTTTTGCATATTTATTTTATTTTTCTGTGCATATTTTTACATGATTCATTTTTCCCGGAAGATCTTTCTATATGATAAGCTTTGATTTTATTTTTATTCTTTTAGAGTGTGTTATTAACATTTATGTGACTATCCTTGTGGAGTCTCCTGTTCCTGTTTTTGTGTCTGATGAAGGTGTAAAACTGAAAGATTACGTACTTTGTTTTGTGTTTTGTAAATTTGGAGCTGCACTATACCTATTTTTTTATATGTGTCTCGCAACTATTACAATGCTCCACTGAAAATTTATGTTAAATACAAACATAAAATGAATCAGGCAAAAATATGTACGGAGAAAGAAATAACAAAAATATATGCAAAAAAAGACTAAAAAAAAAAGAAAATAAGATAATAAGATTTTTTTTTTTTTACAAAAAAATTGCACAAGCTGAAAAACCCATTGTATGAAAGGGACCCTAGTGCCAACTTGCTGGAGGTAGAGTACGTGTGTGTATTAAATAATTTTGCTCATAATTGATCTTGAAAATTGTCCCTTTGCTTACATATAAGCCTCCACCTCTCTAACTTTACCTACAATCTAGATGTCTCTACTATTCTAAACACAGAATCTAGACGTAGATTTAAAATCCTATAAAAATTCTAAGCCTGAAGATTAAATACATGCATGTAGAAATAGATCTTAACCTTTTGATTCGAGGCTAGCTGCTGTGAATAGCTAGGCCTAGAATCTATGTCCAGGAAACTATTTTGGTTCTTCACTTAAATCTTACTTCATAACATGCAGATCTTTTACAGGCTGGTTTAGAACTGCCGCCGCTTACGTAGGGTTACTTTCAGGTTGAATTGTGCCATCTCTGACCAGCTGTGCTTCAAGGAAGTAGTTCGCACATTCGCCTTTTTCTTTCTTTTTAGATAACAATAGCTCCATTATCTATAGATGATTAGCGATGTAGGTATTAGAGAATCAAATAAACAAGTAAAAGTGCAAATGAAAAATGTATTCAATAGCTAAGAAATTTTTTTAAAAGTGAAAAATGGAATGAAAGGTGGTAGAGAATTCCAATTCCACTCCAGTGCAACAGACAGATTGAGGCAGAGAGAGAGAAAGAGAGAGAGAGAGAGAGAGAGAGAGAGAGAGAGAGAGAGAGAGAGAGAGAGAGAGAGAGAGAGAGAGAGAGAGAGAGAGAGAGAGAGAGAGAGAGAGAGAGAAAGAGAGGGAGGGATGGAAAACAAAAAAGTGATTGTGAGAGTGAAAAAAACCTAACTTAATATTAATTATAGCAGCGAGGTAAGATTTATTTTAGAAAGTTTATAGGGTTGATGAACTAATCTGATTGCAGCGAACGTTTGCTTTTCACTTCCGCAATTCGAAGATGCAACCGAATATAAATCGAGTAATGCGTAACAAAGATCAACAAATTCACATCTTTGGAAGCTGGGTACTTGGTGAGTCCAAGATAAATATTGAGAAGGAGAAAAGGTTAATTACATAAAATAAAAAAGCAATGCCGATAAAAAGGGTTTTAAGAAAAATGCTTTAAACTTTTTACTGATCTTTAATCCTGGTAATTTGGAGAAATTACGTGTTACACATTTATTCGATCCAGGGGCAAATCACCCGCATCAAAAACGAGAGGAGGCGTTAGGCCTGGCTTTAACTTTGAACAGAGGCCAAGTACGCAGCTTCGGAAGGTGCGGCTCGCTGGATCTTTTTTTTTATGCACCACTCGATCTACATTTGATGGCATCTTCAAGGTGCGGAAGTGAAAAGCTAACCTTTGTTTCCATGACTGACGGTGGCTACGATCAGATTAACCATTTATAATCTCTGAAAGAAATATTACATGGCTTTTATTATCAAATTATTATGTTTCATTTGTTTCTTCATTATTTCGTAAATTATTTTAAGCCAATCACTTTTACAATTTTTTGTTAATTTTTTTTTCTTTTTGCTTCATACTAATATTTTTTTTTAAAGATTTTTTTGCCTCTTCGTTAGATATTTTTCGATGTATATTTTTGCATAATCACTTTTCTTGGTAAATCTTTCTATATAAGCCCTTATTTCATTTTTATCCTGTTATAGTTTGTGTTAAACTTTTATATGAGGATATCCTTGTGTAATTTCTTGTTCTTCTTTTTGTGGCTGATGAAATTAAAAGCTTATATACTGTTTTGTTTTGCAAATTTTGGAACTAAACAACTTAGTTTTCGTTATTTTTTTAACTAAATCACTAATAGTAATAATAATAGTATTAGTAGCAGTAGCAATAGCAGTAGTAGTAGTGGTAGTAGTCCTAGTGGTGGTAGTACTAGTTGTGGTAATAGTGGTAATAGTAAAGGTAGTGCTTGTAGTAGTAGTAGTAGTAGTAGTAGTAGTAGTAGTAGTAGTAGTAGTAGTAGTAGTAGTAGTAGTAGTAGTAGTAGTAGTAGTAGTAGTAGTAGTAGTAGTAGTAGTAGTAGTAGTAGTGATAGTAGCAGAAGTACAATCAGTTTTAATGACTCTGTAAACCGTTAATATGCATTATTATTCGCAGCTACCTGACCTAGATTCTAGAGATCTATATGTAACAGGATCAGAAAGCGGTTCACTTGAAGTGCGCTTGAAGTGTGCACCAAAGGTGAATGCGTCACGCCTTGTGCGGTTCACGCCATACTGGTTCACAAAGGAGCAGGACATGAAAGCAGTTCGATTAGAGTCACACGTCACCCAAGACTGCCGAGCCTTTTTGTACCTATTAACTTATGGTCCCTATTGATTTCCTCTACAGTGATTTAATGATTTTGTAAACATGTTTGAACCAAGATAAATTCTGTACCTATTAACTTATGGTCCCTATTGATTTCCTCTACAGTGATTTAATGATTTTGTAAACATGTTTGAACCAAGATAAATTCTGTATGTATTAATTTATGGTCCCTATCGGTGGCCTCTACAGTGCTTTACTAATAGTTTAAACATGTTTGAACCAAGATAATTATCTGTGGCGTTGACTACAGTGATTTTGATATAAAATATAAGATTCGATGTAGCAAACAAAAGCAGACATGACTGGCAGCTTAGAACCAGGGGACCTTGTGACTAGTCAAGGGATCACAAATCCTTCTCTCGGCTAATTTTCTCTAATGTTGCAGGTTCACCCCCCACTCCCCGCTAACCTCCCAAATCCACCCTCCCGCTTCCCCTCTCTTCTAAGTACGCCAGAAATAAGTTGGTAGAACAGTGGATAAACAAACCGGGGATCGGGCGTTCGGACCCAGGGTTGGTCTGTTTTATATTTAGTTCTGGTTGCATCTGATGCATCCAGCTCTTTGATATGGCTTGATTTCAGTCTACCAGTCTTAGAATTTGCAAAGGTTTCAAAGCTATTGCTTTTATTCTGTGCATCAAGCGCTAAATTTATACATAGAAAACACATTTTGGAGCTGGACGCTACCTATTTTTACAGTGCTTCGCAGCTATATACATGAAGCAGATTTTAGCCCTTTCATCGGGCGCGTGCCTTTAACCGACTAAAAGGCTAAAAAAAAATCAAAAGGGTGAGTGTTAAATACAGCTCTCTCTCTCTCTCTCTCTCTCTCTCTCTCTCTCTCTCTCTCTCTCTCTCTCTCTCTCTCTCTCTCTCTTCTTTTTTCCCTTTTTCTTCAAATTATATATCACACTTTAAAATACAAGATAAATGTTTAAAGACAATAAATAAAGAAGAGGTCTTTCTTTAAGCTAAATCAACGTTTTATCTTTAGTCTAATCTATTTTTTAATTATGGTGATGAGACGTAAGATGATCGTTTGCATCTTCTTCAACCTTATTTCGTTGGAACAATTGATTTATTATCAAACATATGTAAATTCAGGAATGGGATGCGAAACAATTCGACAGAAATACTGCGATACCATAGAAAGTTATGCCACACAGATCGCTGTTACATTTGAATTGAGGTTTATTTTGTGGGGCTAATATCTGGTATTCAGATACCGTTAGATCAAAGAAACGAGGTTAGACTGGTAATATTTATTTACCCCAGACGCAAATGTAGAGCCGTTCTAAACTGAAAAAAATAAATAAAAAGGAAAAAAAAATCACTCTAGAACCGATCAGAATCTACTTTAGCTGTCACAGTACCAAGAAGGAGGTCCCACAGCCTCGGCGCCGATACCTGTATTAATCGTGCTAATCTCGGTGTGAGTGGATGGAGCTGGAAGCGGCTCAGTTTATAACAGACATTGAAGATTCGAAAAAGAAATGTTCGGAATTAAAATCAAAAGTTGAAGTTATTACTATTGCACCTTGCCCAATGACCTTCCTTGTTGATGGTTTTAGAATTAGCATGAACTGGCACTTGTTGTAGCACTCACACGTGAGAAATTCATGTCTTACCAATCAATAAAAAAGCTATCATCATAGGAACTTATGGCTTAATATTGCTTTGGTACAATTAATCGGGAGAAGACAGTTTTAGAATCAGAGCTCACAGTTTTTGTTGATGATTATCATTCAAATTAATCAAATATATTTTTTGTGTTAAAGACACAACACGTAAATATTGATTCCTCCAACCAGAATAAAAACGAGAAATTTAGCATCGGAAAGCTCAACTGAAGAATAGACCTCTAAATATTTTTTACATGGATTTTTCATTAAAAAATAATGACATCAGACCCAAAAGAACAATTTTTTTTTTAAATTTAAATCGTACAAAATTCTGTGCACTGGTTTTGATTATAAAAAAACCCAGCTAGAACTGTTTGCAAGAGTATTGTTATATTAATTACAAAAACAATTTTTGTACAAAAGATTTGAGTATTGAAACTGCCTCATACCGCTGCTTGTTTTGACATTACCATGGATTCTTTCAACTAGTTTTGCCAAAAAATACTTTTTCTGAAAAACTTAACACTCACAACTCAATTCTTTAAACTCTATAATTTTTTTGTGAAGCGCTAGTTTATTATGTTATCTATAGATATTCGTAAAATCCTGTTAGCATATAAATGCTATTTTTATATTTAAGAGAAGATAACATTTTGAAAAACAATATGATCGAAATACCACAACGTCGCCGTAAAGCTGCACTTAATGCATTGAAAAAAAAACCCAAAAAACTTTTACTTTTATAAGCGGCAAAACAGAAATTCTAGTATTATCAAAACATAATTTCTAAAACATCTCAAGGCGAAAGTTTATTGGCATCCAAGCCTAGCGAGTCTATTGGAGTGTAACTAGGCAACACCAATATTTGCGAAAGGAAGAAAAAAACCTCAAAAACCAACAAACTTCACAGCTTGACAAAATGTGAGATAATCCAGACCTGACAACTTCCAGGCGAGTTGAGCGCCATCTCACCCCGGTATTGCCGGACAGTGAGGCGAGGAGTGTGACCAGCGGGTGAGAGGAGTGGCCAGGCCCATCACTGCTCATCTGACCAGAGTGTCGGGCGCGCCATATTTATAGAGCTGGTGGTCTCTGGCCCCCCGCCCCACCATTACATGAAGCCACTGGTACTGGTGGTGGGCCGCTCGTTATGGGGTGCGGTGGGGGTGGATGGATGATGGGGAGAGGAGAGCAGATTTGTTTTTTTTTTCCCACTTCTCAGTGAATATATCAATCTATCAAGCTGACATCGGAAAGAGTGCAATGAAAAGGACGAAAAGGATGAAGTAAAAAGTTTTTTTGTCTCACTTTAGGCGAAGTTACGATAAATCACGAAAGTCTAAATGAGAAACCGTGGTCTAAGTAAGAAAAAAAAGATAAGATGTGATAATTTATAAGATAGGCTTATAAGACCATAAATGTTTAAGTTGTGAGTCCTACTTTCTTGATCTAGAACTAGAACTCCAAGCTTCCATAGTCTATTTTGTTTCGTCCACTTTTAAAACTAAAACCTTATGTTGATTGGAGCGCAGCCTCGCCGCTGCCGATGTTCAGTTTTGAATGACTTGAAGGGAACGAACAGTTTTAAACATAGATTGCTTCATTCTACTCCACAGCACTATATTGGTGGTCGATATTTCCAGATGCTATGTGCTATGGACACAAAGCTGGAAAGTAAGAATAGGATGGATTGAACATTATTAACCATTAGTGGACCGCTGGTTATTTCAAAATAATTTTCGGCTCCTAATTGTTGTGCCGTTCAGAAAACTGTGTGTACGGAGGGCAATGACCATGGAAGACAGCTCGAGTGAGAGGTCAGAGAATATCAAAGGTTCATTATGCGAGGCTAAAAATGTTTATTACTTTTAGTAATAGTTGTTTTCTGTTTTTTAAAATCCATATGGCTGTTTAAAGATTTATAAGTTTGCTGGCAGCCTAATACATTTTAAATGTACATCAAAATACAAGCCACACCCCCCTCCCCCCCGAAAAAAAAAAGTTGAAATAAAGCGGCTTAAAGTATTAGCTGACCAATGTTCTTTGGAAATCTGGATCACAATTATATTTTTATTTACAAGTTTTAAATTCATTTGGACTGGCTTCAAAACTAAACTATATAGGCATGAGAACATGATAAATTTGACAATGTTAATACTGTTGATGTTGCTCTTGTCATGGAGAAAAGTTAATTGCCTTAATCGTTCACAACTTCGACCCATAGGAAGCAGTGGAAATTTATTGTTTGTCAAGATTAACATTATGGAGATATTGTCCGTGTGATTTCTCTCATCTGTTACAAATTCCTTCCAGGCAGCTCTCGTACACGAAAAGAAGTGGGTCGGATCTGTTTGAGGTCAAACAGTTAAACCGGTTGGAACCGTACGGATATCCTCTTCAGGTATCAGGGTACCCGGTCTCCCTTGCCGCATCTCTTGATCTGTTCTATTGAGTTGCGTTGTTCAGCTGATGATGTCACTCTAAAAAGTCTGGGCTGGACCCTAAGCTTTAAGTCCTGTTTTTTTTTATTTTCACATTTTTAGCGTGGGGAAGGGACATTAAGCAGCAGCTATGTGTGGCCTAGAGACCAGAGACGGACAAGCTCTTCTCGTGTGGGAATCCATCACGATGCATTCATGGAGTAAGCTCTTTAAAGCTGGTCGGAATCACTTGAGTTACTGGCACTTCTCTCTGTCTCTGTCTCTGTCTGTCTGTGTCTGTCTGTCTGTCTGTCTCTGTCTGTCTGTCTGTCTCTCTGTCTCTGTCTCTCTGTCTCTGTCTCTCTGTCTCTGTCTCTCTCTCTGTCTCTGTCTCTGTCTCTGTCTCTGTCTCTCTCTCTCTCTCTGTCTCTGTCTCTCTGTCTCTCTCTCCCTCTGTCTCTCTCTCTCTCTCTCTCTCTCTGTGTCTCTCTCTGTCTCTGTCTCTGTCTCTCTAACTCTGTCTCTCTCTGTCTCTCTCTCTGTGTCTCTGTCTGTCTGTCTGTCTGTCTGTCTGTCTGTCTCTCTCTCTCTCTCTCTCTCTCTCTCTCTCTCTCTCTCTCCCTCCCCCTTACTCTTTCTCTTCTTTTCCTTGTTTGTATTTTTAGCGTTTTTTATTCGTAAAACTTTATCATATATTTTTTACCAGAACTTAACGATTTAGTACTAAAAAAAAACAATTTACGAATGATAATCAGTCCTTCTAAACATAACCTCTGGTATTATTTGTCATTATGATATGAATGAAGATAATTGAGGCAAAAATGTAAGGCATGAGGAAAACATCAGCAAATAGATTTACTAAATGATTGGGACGGTTTTGGAATTGCTGTGATTATCTCTAAAGAGGAAGTGCGTGTATAACAAAGAAAAAGTTAAACTGATTCAGAATGAATTAGTAAGTCAGTTTTGAAATGTAAAAATATTTAAACAACATTTAAAACGTTTAAACTGAGCACTAAATGAGATAAAAATTATTGCGAAAAAGTTTTAGATTTTTATCCTGTGAGAGATTTGTGTACTTTTTTTTTCCAGTTACATGAAGGTCAGCCTGAATAAATGTCGAGATTAGAGGGGAAGATGAAAATTTCATGTAAAGCAAAGCTGGTAAAAATGTCTCATTTCACACAGACTAGTGTTAAAATAAACCATTTTCTCTAATGAATTTTCGACACAAACTACGTCTCTTTTTTCAATAGACTTAAAAAAAAATAATGTTTTTTTTTGTCTTTTTTTTGTTTTGTTTATAAAAAAGGTATGGATATCATGATGTAACATAATTAACGTTTCTTTCTGAGCTATTTTCAATAGGTTTAGAAGGTGCTGAATAATTCAAACATGTGAATCAAGATCGGAACACGCTTTCTGCAGCCTTTCTCAGTTCTTATTAATACAAATTACTATTTACTCAGAGCAGCGGTTGGGCAAAACTTGAGATGAGAAATCCAGGCTTTAAAATTTATTGCTCTTCGTTTTTTTTTTTTTTTATTATTTTTGTTTTTTTTTCAACTTCTCTAGAATCCATTTGGCATCAACATCGCTCCAGGCCGGGACCACCTAATGGCCGAGGCTCGATTGGGTGTGGCACCCGCTAGAACTGGCAAGATTTGAAAAATTCATCATAAAGTGCTGTTTCAATTTACATAGATCGTTTGAAATTCTTTGTTTTTCAGCGGGCGTTCAATCAGCCCTTGATTAAAAGATTGGTATCGCCTTCCCATTTGTTTAATGGCCGAGACTTTTCGAATGAATCATGTATGGAGAAACGCCGTGGAGAGGCTGGCTAGAAAATTTAACTTGTGCTCAGCCGTTAGGACAGTCAGTGAGTCTGATACTGTTGAGAAGTACGGCTGCTTAGAGGCTTTATCGTCCGTCAGGATAGACTTAGTGTGTCTGATACTGTTGGGAAGTACGGCTGCTTACAGGCTTTAACGTCCGTCAGGATAGACTTAGTGTGTCTGATACTATTGGGAAGTACGGCTGCTTACAGGCTTTAACGTCCGTCAGGATAGACTTAGTGTGTATGATACTGTTGGGAGGTACGGCTGATTAGAGGCTTTAACATCCGTCAGGATAGACTTAGTGTCTGATACTGTTGGGAAGTACGGCTGATTAGAGGCTTTAACGTCCGTCAGGATAGACTTAGTGTGTCTGATACTGTTGGGAAGTACGGCTGATTAGAGGCTTTAACGTCCGTCAGGATAGACTTAGTGTGTCTGATACTGTTGGGAAGTACGGCTGCTTAGAGGCTTTAACGTCCGTCAGGATAGACTTAGTGTGTCTGATACTGTTGGGAAGTACGGCTGATTAGAGGCTTTAACGTCCGTCAGGATAGACTTAGTGTGTCTGATACTGTTGGGAAGTACGGCTGATTAGAGGCTTTAACGTCCGTCAGGATAGACTTAGTGTCTGATACTGTTGGGAAGTACGGCTGATTAGAGGCTTTAACGTCCGTCAGGATAGACTTAGTGTGTCTGATACTGTTGGGAAGTACGGCTAAATAGAGGCTGTAACGTCCGTCAGGATAGACTTAGTGTGTCTGATACTGTTGGGAAATACGGCTGATTAGAGGCTTTAACGTCCGTCAGGATAGACTTAGTGTGTCTGATACTGTTGGGAAGTACGGCTGATTAGAGGCTTTAACGTCCGTCAGGATAGACTTAGTGTGTCTGATACTATTGGTAAGTTCGGCTGAATGAAAGTTCTAACGTGCGTCAGGACAGAGTGAGAGAAATACTTCTAGAAACGTCGATGAGATAGACGCTTTTTATAAGGACGCAAGGTTGATTTGAGGCATACACGTATTCGCAGGAAAAGCTATGGTTATTGTTGAGATTTGCTTACCGTTTAGCTAAAGCTAATTGGAGATAACTTGAAAACCACCAGGACAAACTATTTTGAATTTTCTCTAGCCAGAAACTTTGTGGCATGCTCTCTGTTCTGGTATATCGATTAAATGATGCTGTTGCTGCATGTGCTATAGATCTTGGGTGTTAACTGCGTGATGATGTCTGACCCCAAACGAGATTGGGCGACTAGATAAAGCCAGGGAGGCAGACACAATATGATCTCAAAGATCAAAACGTGTTTGCATAAATAAACAAACGGTGGGGGACTTTGTGACATCAACGGGCAATTTTCGATGCTGATGTTGGAGCCCTAGCTCACGGGCAGAAAGACGACAAGCAGAAAAAAGGCAGCAAGTTCCTAGCATAAAAAGCGCTTAGTTACTGGTTGTCAACATCATTTAGTTTAGTGTTTTAAAGAAATGAATATAACTTGACGCAGATCCATTAACATTAAAAATCTTGTTTTTAGAGTTAAAACGTTTGTATGTAAAACTTAAAAGCGATCAATTACTTAAGTACCCCTTTGTTGTTTCAGATGTAACTTTTACGGTCTATTTCCCATTGTACGATTTCAAAGGACCTGACCTAACAGATTGCTTGGTTGTGCTTCCGATCGATACACATCAGCGATAGGTTGGAGAACTTCATGTATGGGTGAGCACTAGAGCTAATAGAAAGTAGCCGCTCATTCTAATACTAGAGATATCAAGAATCAAACTGTAAACAGGAAAGTCTGCTTTAAAAGAACAAGCAGTTAAATTTTGAGATAGTTTTATTCGTCTTTTGGATGAACTTGATAACTAAATAACTGTCATACTATTCCCCGTGAGTAAGAGATCACTCAGCCAGGGCTGTGTCCAGCCAAACTTCATCAAATGTCTCCTTGGGAGTCCTGGATCCGACTGTCACCTCCTCCAACACGAGAGGTTTCCTTACGACGTTATATCTAACTGGGAATCTTTAACTGTAGCCAATTATTATGGGAGGATGGTTTTGAGTGGAGATTTACTCTTTTATCCTTGAATGAAAAACTTCATTCCGCAGTGATGAATAATTACCATTTATTATTGTTAAGTGAGAAATGGGATCGCTTGACACCAATAATGACTATCTGGTTCCACTTGATAGTCAGTCATCAACAGCCCTCGTGTTCCTGTTTTTCTAACGAAGGTCGCTTAACCCAAAGTCGTTGAACTCACGTACTTTGCTCTCCACGCTTCAGTTTGCATTTTGGTCAGTTGGTCTGACCTAACCAGATTCAATTTTCTTAATTAACATCAGTAACTCGATAACACCCATCATTAACGTCCACCATTAAGTATTGACATTTTTGTAGATATATCCATCCGTTCAAAACATGATCCATCTTCAATTTCACTAATCCCACATTATTACCATCGCAGATCACAGTTCGTAACGAAGCTTTGTGTGTTCGTTTATGTCGCTTCGCTCAGGGCAAACAATTTATTTCCATCTATAAGGCTAAATCAGCGACCTTGTAGAGTCGCACCACCAAGGGAGATCAGCGGGAGATAAGACAATGTCCAAGTTAATTAAATGAGACCAATCCATCGCAAAAAAAAAATAATGGTAAAAGTTACAGCAGAGAAATAGTTAAGTATTTTGAATGTGTATTCTTACAACTTAAGTCATTGAGTGTATATCGAGTATAGTTTTGGTGTCTATACCTTGAATATCGATATCTTCTTTCATTTTTATTTTCTCCGAGTTATCGCTTTTCTATGATTTTTTTTTTTTTGCAGTTATTTCTTATAATGTCTCTCTCACTCCCCCTCCTCTCTCGTTGACTCTACAATGCAACCTCAGCCTCCTTCTCCTTCTTCTATACAAAATCCCACAAATACTTCTTCTTCTTCTTCTTCTTCTTCTTCTTCTTCTTCTTCTTCTTCTTCTTCTTCTTCTTCTTCTTCTTCTTCTTCTTCTTCTTCTTCTTCTACTTCTTCTTCTTCTTCTTCTTCTTCTTCTTCTTCTTCTTCTTCTTCTTCTTCTTCTTCTTCTTCTTCTTCTTCTTCTTCTTCTTCTTCTTCTTCTTCTTCTTCTTCTTCTTCTTCTTCTTTTCTTCTTCTTCTTGTACATAACTGCTACTACTACGGCGATTGCTGCTACCCAATCTACTACTACTACTACTACTACTACTACTACTACTACTACTACTACTACTACTACTACTACTACTACTACTACTACTACTACTACTACTACTACTACTACAACTACTACTACTACTACTACTACTACTACTACTACTACTACTACTACTACTACTGCTACTACTACTACTACTACTACTACTACTACTACTACTACTACTACTACTACTACGACTACTACTAAAACTACTGCTACTATTACCACTACTACTAATAAAACTACTACTACTACTACTGCTGCTGCTGCTGCTGCTGCTGCTGCTGCTGCTACTACTACTACTACTACTACTACTACTACTAGTACTACTGCTATTGCTACTAGAGAGGTTCAGAAAGGGGGAGGTGAGATAGATAGATAGATAGAGAGTGAAACTGCGAGAGAGAGAAAGAAAGAGAGAGAAGAGAGAGAGATAGATAGATGTTGAGAGAGAGAGAGAGGGAGAGAGAGAGAGTTGGAGAGAGAGAGAAAGAAAGAGAGAGAAGAGAGAGATAGATAGATGTTGAGAGAGAGAAAGGGAGAGAGAGAGAGAGAGTTGGAGAGAGAGAGAGAAGAGAGAGAGATAGATAGATATTGAGAGAGAGAAAGGGAGAGAGAGAGAGTTGGAAGGAGAGAGAAAGAAAGAGAGAGAAGAGAGAGAGATAGATAGATGTTGAGAGAGAGAAAGGGAGAGAGAGAGAGATAGCATGAAGAAACTTATTTCAGGAGACCAATTGCTGAAATTTTAGTTATGAAAAAAAATAGTTTTATAAAAATTTATGAAGGGGAAAAACGGATTTGGTGCGGTTATTATATCAATAAAAATCTTCAAGAAGTGGAGGAGATGTGCTTAAGTTGGTTTCAAAAGGTTCTCGTGGAGTATTACACGGAAACGTTTTAAGTTAAGCCAAAAGCAAAATCGTTTCTGGAATGTGCTTGTTTTAATATAAGCTTAAGATTATGTAAAGTAAAGGATCTGTTTAAAAAAAATAAAATATATCAAAACAGTCATGTCTGAGGCGTGAGAAACAAGATATTATTGATTTCGGACTGTAGATATCCTCTATTTGGCAGGAAAAAAAAACAAACAAACAAATAACTCTACATTTTATTTTTAAAACCTTTTAGAGATTGATATCTTAGACATTTATTAAATATAGGGAATGAATATAGGTAAGTTTGAGATATGGAAGAGATCAAACTATCCAAACTATAATGTCTCCCTGAAGAATGAGGAAATATTAAACGCAATCTACTGATTTATTCACGCAGACATTATCCCTGATTTCCTGTCCAATTATAGCTCGGCTCTGTGGGGAACTCTGGGATCTCCATATTGGCAGTCAACCAATATTCAGGGTCTAAAATAACATCCCAAGAGGCGCAACCTTTGAGAACTAAATATGTTAGTTTATTCCGACCACTCGGCCACTGGCTGGCTTCTATCGAGTAGTCGTAGATTAATCTGTCATAATTGATGTTAATTCAGAGACAGCCTACATCTCTCTCCTGTAAGTCGCTATGCAGTAGGGCCATTGGGATACTTCAACCCAGCTGGATCCCCGACCCTAATTGTCCATTTTCTATTCTTGAAATCTGGGGCGTAGGGCTGGGCCTTGGGCAGAATGCTAGTGATACATCAGATGCTAATTGCTGTGTGGGTCACTGCCTTGTTGCTGCGTGGAGCACAATACAGTAAAATAAATGGCGCTTGCCCAAGCATTTTGCATGCCGTGCACAGAACTTCGCTTGAACATGAAACAAATAATAACCATCAATCTTATCGCGGAAAATATTTATTGGTATATTGGACAGATATTTAACTTTCAAAATAACATTTCATTGATAATTACGCTGTGCGCCTCGTAAAAAGTTTCAATTACTATACATCCTCAGATTGATGCTTCGAGAGGTTTGTTACCTTTGTGTACAACAATCAATATCGGCATTGTAAAACAAGACATTTAGTATGAACATAAACAATGTGTGAAAGGTATGAGCGTTTAAATTGCTAAAGAAAACTAATCAGAATAAACACATTTTATTTTAACTCTCTATATGTTTGTATCTCTTCTCTTTCCCACTTAAAAGTTCGGGCTAAATGTTTTTGAAGCCAGGAAAAAAAATAGAATTTATGTTTAAGATGAAAAAAAATAAGATAACACTGACAAAAATCTTGTAAAACGTTCTTGGTTTTAAGAAATATTTTTCAGTTTCAAACATTAGAAGGATTCATAGATTTTTATTTCATGTGAGCCAAGTCTTAGAGTGAGTTGCCCAAAATGGATATTATTTCAGGCAGTGACAGTTTCGGATTTAAGTTTTAAAATACGGTCAGTCTTGAGAGTATGCTCGTAAGATGAAAATTTTACTCCCGAAATATACATTGCCCACCCATGCAGCTAAACAAGTTCGAAAAGAACAAAAATTTGCTGCGGACGAGAAAAAAATCCAAACATAGCTTTGAGGTCAGAATAACAAACCTCCGGTAAACAGTTCGGCTAGCGATGTGTAAGAAACTGCCCCTCGGGCAGAGAGTCTTACTTGACTGTCTTTGTTCTGGGAATTATAGGTTGCTCTACTCAATTGTGTTTCTGGTACAAAGTCACACGACAAGATGGTTTTAAACTGTGCTTCTCGGTTCAGAGATCCACTCTTTACCTTCGTTTTTCATTTACTTTTTTAGCTTTTCTTTAACTGTTTGTTTTGGAAATATCTCTTTATTTTGAACCTAGTCCCAAAGAAAACTCAAGCAACAGGTGAAAGTCAATGTTGTTCTCCTTGTAGAGGTTAAGAGGATGGTGATGAAGTACAAGTTGAACAAATCAAAAAGGAATAGAGCTGAATCAGATCAGGTGGCGCCAGAAGGCCTAAACGTTAGTTAATTGAAACAGATATTCTTCATATAACACTGCGGAACGTTTGAAACTAGGGTCGGAGCCGTGACGATAGATAGATAGAGAGAGAGAGAGACAAAGGGACAAACAGACAGAGACACGGTCAGACGGGCAGACAGATAGAGATAGACGGAGAAAGACAGAGAGAGACACAAAGAGAGACAGAGAGAGAGAGAGAGAGATAGAGAGAGACAAAGACGGACAGCAGAATGAGAGAGAGAGAGAGAGAGAGAGAGAGAGAGAGAGAGAGAGAGAGAGAGATAGATAGATAGATAGATAGATAGAGAGAGAGAGAGAGAGAGAGAGAGAGAGAGAGAGAGAGAGAGAGAGAGAGAGAGAGAGAGAGAGAGAGAGAGAGAGAGAGAGAGAGAGAGACAGAGACAGAGAGAGACAGAGACAGAGAGATGGAGAGAAGAAAAAAAATGCACGGGGGAGGGGAGTTTGGTCTAAAAAAATCGACACACAGAACAAACTCTGTAGGACGGGGGTATTTGTGAGAAGGCTTTTTTGAGCTGTTAAAAATGTCAAGTGCAGCATTCTTTCTGGACCGTTTCTCCCATCTTCTTCTTCCCTTTCACGGTTTTCATTGTCTACTCGTTAATCGCAATGGATTCTTCCCCCTGCCTCCCATAGGGCGTGCACAGTGTCACCGCTTACTTTCCTTGGCTAACTCAAGCCTTCTCAGATTATCCCCCTTAGCTGATGGCTTTCTTATGTTCTGTACTAGCAGTGCAGTGTTTCACTAAGTATGGGTTTCCTTCACTTATTAGTTCGAAACTTGTAACGTCGATTAGACGGTCTCAGAGCGCAT
>JAWDGP010004189.1:82500-85000 GCA_033675545.1 Elysia crispata
GAGCAGAATGTCTGTCTGAAGTTTGGAAGGAACAATCCCACCCCGCCTTTCAACTTTCCCCTCCCGCACCCTCATCCCTCGACCCTTCTGATGCTAGGAGGTCTTAGCTCTTCGTGGACGCCGCAGAGCGGAGACTCAGGATGGTTGGTTTCTGTTGGGCTTGATTCATTAAATTTGGACAATCAGTTCAGCTGTATACTTCTATATCGCTCCAGTTTAGAGAAACATGTGACACATTCCTCTCTGATTACATTGCAGAAAATGTTTGGGAGGAAGGCAGGTATATACGGGTCATAGACGTCGTGTAGACAACAAAATATTAATAATTCACAAGAGTGCTGGATGTGTTGATTATCCTGTCTTCTGGATCAGCTGACGCTTATGGATAAACAATGTCTTCTCTCTGAAATAACAACTCCACAGTCTATTCTCTCTGAAAGAAAACTCCACAGTCTGTTCTCTCTGAAATAAAAACTACACAGTCTATTCTTTCTGAAACAACAACTACACAGTCTATTCTGTCTGAAATAAAAACTACACAGTCTATTCTTTCTGAAACAACAACTACACAGTCTGTTCTCCCTGAAATAACAACTACACAGTCTGTTCTCCCTGAAATAACAACTACACAGTCTGTTCTCTCTGAAATAACAACTACACAGTCTGTTCTCTCTGAAATAACAACTACACAGTCTGTTCTCCCTGAAATAACAACTACACAGTCTGTTCTCTCTGAAATAACAACTACACAGTCTGTTCTCTCTGAAATAACAACTACACAGTCTCTTCTCTCTGAAATAACAACTACACAGTCTCTTCTCTCTGAAATAACAACTACACAGTCTCTTCTCTCTGAAATAACAACTACACAGTCTGTTCTCCCTGAAATAACAACTACACAGTCTCAGCCATAACGAGAGAGAAATACATGTACCGCCCTCAAAGATCACAGGTCTAAAGCGATAGCACTAAGGATAAAGCCGTAAGTACAGAAAATAGTTTTAATGCAGAAATTAATGACGCAATGAAAGTAACAAGAAATAACGATAGTTCTGCTGAAGTTTGTAAGAAAATAGTACAGACTTTCGAAACTTTTACATAAAATTTTACACTCTCACGCGAAAAATGCAAAAACAAACTTGAACGCTGCAAGAAATTGTATTTACGGTTATTGAGGGCATAAGTGTGTGTAGGTGATATTTTTTTTTTTAATTTCATCTTTTGGATCTTATTGAATCCAGGTCAATACAGTATTTTCTGAGAAATAGTTCACCTTTGTTTATCTTCCTGGTCAATTAAACCAGGTGTAAAAGAAATAAAACAATGAGCCTTCCCTAGGTTTCAAAATCATATATATATATATATATATATATATATATATATATATATATAGAGAGAGAGAGAGAGAGAGAGAGAGAGAGAGAGGGAGAGAGAGACGGACAGACAGACAGAGCGATAGATAGATAGAGATAGAGGGACAGAAAGACAGAGATATAGATAGATAAACAGAGAGAGAGAGAGACAGAGAGAGAGAGACAGACAGACAGATAGACTTGAAGACAGATGGAGAGAGTTAGAGAGACAGACAGACAGAGAGATAGAGAGAGAGACAGACAAACAAAGATATAGATAGATAGATAGAGACAGACTGACAGACAGACAGAGAGATAGATAGAGAGAGATAGTGAGAGACAGACAGAGGGATAGATAGAGAGAGATAGTGAGACAGACAGAGGGATAGATAGATAGATAGATAGAGAGAGAGAGGAGGAGAGAGAGAGAAAGAGAGAGAGAGAGAGAGAGAGAGAGAGAGAGAGAGAGAGAGAGAGAGAGAGAGAGAGAGAGAGAGGGGAGGGGGTATACAAACTCACAGACAACAGATTAAAAGTAAAACAGGTAGCCAGACAGAAAGATAGAAACGAATTGACTAGGAAAAAGACAAACCGTGACAATCAGCTATTTTTAAATGGAAACCTAAAAACTGCTAACGTATCTCGCCATCTACAAGTGGACGCAAAATACAGATTTTGTTACAGTAACCGATTTGACGGGTGGTTGGATCCACTGTCTGTGCCGTGTTATGGTTGTACAGGAGATACTCGTGAGTCTATGGAGGACGTGATGGTGTACGTGCCACTGGGATTTAGATGGAGGTAAATGTGGGAGGCGATGGAAATTATTAGATTTATACAACTATTGAAAATATCTGCAATGAGCACTAAAGAATTAAATTCCACCTGGGTAACGAGAGAAGGTACAGCGTTCATGAAAGACCACTCTCAGTATAATTAGTCATAATGATCACCTGTACCGGGTGGCGTAAATTGTTATAAAAGTTATATAAATTAAAATTAGTCACAAAAAGTCTGTAGGGCGGCTAGTTGTAAACTAACAAAAGGAAGTTTATGTTTCTGTACAAGCCAAGTGAGTTTGCATCAACGGATACGAATAAGGAACTCGTTATAATTATGCTCAGTGTAAAGATGCTAGATATGATCAC
>JAWDGP010004189.1:90000-92500 GCA_033675545.1 Elysia crispata
TATACTCTCAGCGTCTATGTATGTCCTTCATTTTGTTTGTATGAATCTTTGCCTGACTTTCTGTCTTTCTCTCTTCCTCTTTTTTTTATTTGTATCTCAATGCATTAAATATGCCAGTTTCTGAGACTATATTTCTTCAACTTTGACTAATCTCAACGAGTTCAACCCAATATCAGTCAGCATCTCCCTATAACTGACTTTCCCCTGTCAACTGTCAATACTAAAACATTTGTCTTGTGATCCCTCACTGCCACCAACTCGCCCATTCCTCCCTAATCAACTAAAAACATAACTATTCTCCTCCACAGCCACACAAGAGTTCGCCCTAGAGAAGCTTTTTATTGGTTTGTGATGGGACTACGATCGGATGGACTGTAAAGAAACCCTCAGGGTGAAAGTGCTGTTTCTGATCTGGGGAAACTTTAGCCATCAGCGTGAGTGCTGGGCCTGCTAATCTGGTTGTCGAGTGGTGAGGCTTGAGTTAGGTCGCCTCAGTAGACAATCTGGAATAGATGGTAGCGGCACGCGCCGATTTCTCTGAGTCACTTGACGGTGCACAATGATCTAGAGAACCAGTGCAGACAATAGGAACCATTTTATTTCTCTCTTTTTCTATCTCACTCTCTGTCTCACTCTCTCTCTCTCTCTCTCTCTCTCTCTCTCTCTCTCTCTCTCTTTCCCCCAATGTCTCTCTTATTCTTATTTTTCTACCGACGTCTCGCCTCTTCTCTCTCATACAAGGCCCCAGACAGGAGAATTTATCCCCAACATATACACACATATTTCACTAGCAACTTGTAAACTCCAAGCACATTGACAAGACACAGTCTAGATATAGAAGTGATTGGCTAAAAATTTTAAAAAAGTGTGGATGGATTGTGTGGAATATGGGTGGGGGAGGGGTACGCAGATAACTTATCAAAGGTGTCAGAATAAATAGAAAGATTTAAATTAAGTGAATCTTAAGTGGGGAAAAGAAAAGAACAAAAGAGGATGGAAGAGTTAAACAAAATGATAGAAAGAAGACAGAACGAAAGACAGACATAGAAAAAAATGGTATTTAACGATAATGTTAGAGATGCAAAGAGAGAGGGAGACGAAGGAAGTCAAAAAGAGAAAGAGAGAGGAAGGGAGTCGGGCAGAAAGAGATAGAAAGACACTGAGACCAAGAGAAAGAGAGAGAAAGAGAAGACAAGATAAAGAGAAAAGATAAATATATATATATTTATTTTTTTCATCGTATATCATGTCTGATTCATTTACTTGGGCATTCATATACTTATTGATTTCTGCTGTGTTAGCTTAGTTGGGATGATTGTGTGCTTTGATTTGGAGTGTTATTACATGTATTTGGCAATGCGCTAGGCTATGTAGTTGTTAATGTTATTTTTGTTCTTATAACTATTTTTACTTGTTCCTTTAATTATCTAGGCGTCTGAAAATAGGCTTGTAATTTTCTCTATTACTGTGTAATGATGATTTTCATTGTTTATCCAAGAGCAAGGGAGCATCGAAGCATACATGGTCCAATCTATAAAAAATAAAAATCTTGGTCAGACCTAGTTCTAAAATAAGATTCGATTGACAGCCGTATTATATAACCATAAACCTAGAAAATTTACCGCTAGAGTGACGATCCAAATCAATGATTTAACTATAATTGTTGTCTGTACAAGCTGGGTGGTTCCGGGTCAACAGCCCGCGACCCGAAGTCAGAAGTTAAGAGTGATTGAATTTGTCCAGTTCTCGACAAGATACCCATCTATGTGCAAGGAACTAAACTAGTAAGTCGTGAACAGCACGTGCGGGCCGATCTGTCAATCTGCAACTCACCATAAATATCTTAACGAGTTCCGTCAATTACAGGCTAGAATCTAGGTCACCAGTATGATCAGGGGTGGCATTACATTTTTTATGATGTAAATTTGTATTGAAATGTTGAGTTTTATTATAAAATGAATCTTAGACTGTTAGGTGAGAGAATATGCGGGCAATAAAAGTCGTTTCTACTCTGACACTAGGGGGTATCGGGGTTAAATATTAACTGGTCCGTAGTAAAACACTGGCAGTAAACCTTTCTTAGTATGGGTCACATGAAAAGATTTTTTTCTTGGTGGAACATCCTCGTTGTAAAATATAATTATGCTTCATTATCATAGAGTCTCCATATTCCAAATTCCGTCCCTTTTTTGTCCCAATAACATGGTTAGTAGGTGAGCCGACAATCTAAGATCCTCTACTCAGCATCGTTTGTTACTGTGCTCACCTCCCAGGAGATATTTCAGGACTGACTGGGTGACTTTTTAAAAAAAATAAACCCATGTTATATCGCATCAGGGGACATCAGCGTGATCAGAACAATTTTGATCTAGTTCAGTACGGTTCACAAAAAATGGAACGAAAAATTGTTAGTGTGTGAGCCGACAATCTAAGATCCTCTACTCAGCATCGTTTGTTACTGTGCTCACCTCCCAGGAGATAGTTCAGGACTGACTGGGTG
>JAWDGP010004189.1:100000-110000 GCA_033675545.1 Elysia crispata
GTATGTTGGATGGTGGGATGAATCATGTAAGCTCCGTTGACTACAGTTGTGTTTGTTTAAGATTAAACTTCATGATTTTGGATTTATTGCGGTGCTTGAGTGGTCTTTTTGCATTTGTGTGGTATTTTCCAAAAGAGAAAAATCTTTTCTTTTTCTCTTTTAAAACCTTTAGATCAGATTCAAACCCCTTTTTGGCTGTCTTCTTTTAAATGTAATGTTCTTGTGTGTTTAAAGCTATTAAGACTCAATACTGTTAAGACTATAGTAAAACCAGAGAGTTTTTTTAGTTTTTGGTAAAACTGTCTGGATCTAACACAAGTCGCAGAGAAGCATATCCCAGGTGTCTGCGCCAGCCTGCTGCCCACAGAGCTGAGAACTGGGTCTGAGCTTCTGGTGAACGGTGAAAGTGCAGAGAATTGTGGGTCAGGCTAAGGCGAGAACTTCTGATCTAGAATCTGGTTCCTGTTTGAGGCTGTCAGTGAAAAGACAAAACGGTCTCGCCACAATGGCTACCTACAAAGGTAACCCAGCATCAGCCATGTCAGACAATGATTATAATAAAATATTAGATAAGGGAAATAAAAGACAGTGATAATAATTTCCTGCCTCTAGACATGAAGGCTAGGAGATTTTGTAGCTATCAAACAAATATATACTGACAAACATGTCATCCATTTTATTTCTGGGCTGCTAATAACCATCTGGGTTTATCTCTTCATGATAATCGTGTCCCTCTCGGTTATCCTGCACGCTCACACTGAGACGAGGAGAAGAGAAAAAGAAAACAACTTAACATTACGATCACAGGCCTTATTATGTTTGTTTTCTTTACAAGAATGACTGTAACATATCTCAAGGGACATCACAACATCGTAATGTAAGGCATATTGTTTGACAGGGCTAAACTCATCGCTTGGATACTGTTCAAGTTACGTCCCCTGACACAGATTGTGTGTCTTGTCAACTGAATCGATGAGTAAATTCTTCGCTTGGCGGGTGTTGATAGAGATGAGTAAGGTAATTAGGATGGCAGGGATAGAACATCTGGAATACAAAGGAAATTTTCCACAGTTGATAGCGGTGATTGCTTTTCATTTATGTTTTACAATTGATTCATCTATCTTTAATTTAATTTCTTTATCGTCTTTTTAAAAACGTTTTTGCTTCCTTTTGGTCTATGTTAACTGTATACGTTTTCGATTGTGTAATATGACATTTCAGCGAGTTTTTTAAAATAAGAATCACATGTTGATTCAAATGTTTCATAACTATTTCATAAGGATGTGAAATTTTCAAAAACTCAGATTTTCCTCCAGGACATGTCTCTTAACGTCTCCATTCTCGACCACTATAGGTGAGATTTAAGACGCCACAATATTTGAACTGATACAGAAAGATAAAAGAGATTTTCAAAATCCTCCCACTGTTTACTCTCTCTCTCTCTCGCTCCCTTTCTCTCTCTTTCTCTCCAGTTTGAAGAACTTCTTGTATTCAGTCTAAAGGACTGAATTGTAATGAGATTGTCACGAGAAAACGATTAGGCCTGCTTGGTTCTTGTTAAGGGGAAATGGATATTCTAAATTATCTGGCATTGAAAATAGACGATAAACTATATGAAATTATTCCTCTTTCCTCTCCAGTCCAATCATTAGCAAAACAGATCTATCTATCCAACAGGAAGAGCTGTATTACGATAAAACAGCATCATCTAAATAAAGACTAGTGGGATGGATTATCTCTCTTCGTTTTATTTAACAGATCAATTCCGCCCAAAGAGAAGCCAAACGTTCTTATTTTATAGTTAGAATTACGAGCGCTATTTCGGTTTTGAGAGTATAATAATGATGACGCATGCGTTGCATAACTGTTTCTGTCTCCCTTATCCAAAAGGTGACCTTGTCTAAGGGTCAGACCATCTATCTCTGAAAATTACCGAGCATTAAAGCAAAAGATTCTGTTGTTTTTTTTCCTCAAAGACAAAATAAAAAAAAAATAATATAAAAGATAGCGAACACTTGTTTTATGGTTGTGTTAATGGAGAGGTGGGTAGGGTTGGGAAGCAATATAGAAAAGAAGAGTGTCGCGTACCAGAGAAATACCGGAGGATTTCCTAGTGTGCTCTTAGAGTGAGTGAGAGATAGCGTGCTGGCAAGGTATGCTACAGAGCCTGCTCTGGTTTCTACCGCATAAACCTAACGGGTGTCTGTCATCTTACTCTCCTGCTATGGACCAATTTCTTTGATGTCCTCTCCATATATCTCACCGATAATTATCTGTAAAACTGTAGCACGTGTATGGATATGAAGGATGTGGCTATGCTCCAGTACCCCCAACCAGAATGATGAAAAAAAACAAAAAAAACAAAACAAAACAAAAATTAAAACAAAAAAACAAACAAAAAACAAAAACAAAACAAAAAAACAAAACAAAACAAAAACCCGAAAACCCAACACAAGTCTGACGTAAGAATGAAATGTTTTAAGATGAGATGATAAATTTCTAGTTTTTAAATCAAACATCTATTCAGAAAATGTACCAAGTTCCTGACGGTTTTCGTCTTTAAGGATATCAGAAAATTGTGTGCTAATCGAAAGCGTAAATACTACAAATAGCACACGGGACCTTTGTAGACATTACTATAGACTACAAAAACAAGTCATGCTTTTGTTTGGTGGCTTAAAATTTCTTGTGTGATCTGGTATTAAACTAATTGATTTGAAAAAAAAAATCTCCAAGGAGCATAAATCTCATATATATATATATGTGTGTGTGTGTGTGTATATATATATATATATATGTACAGTTGCATTATATATTTATAGACACAGACAGACAGAGGGTAAGAGAATTTTTGCTCTTTCTAGTAAAAGATATGCATCTACATATTAGATAATCCGGTTTAGACTATTGTTGTTATTTAGATGAAGTCCACATTTCCGGTCCCCGCGAGAGTCACTAAGACACACGTATGACTGTATATCCTCAGACGGGCATTCTGCCTTGTCTAATGCTCTTAGATTTTTTTTTAATTTCTCTCTTCAGGATTTTTAAATGTTCCAATGAAAATGAACATCATCTAATTATTTATTCAAGTAACCTGATTCTTGATTGGGATTCATACCCAAAATCCTGTTTTCCACATTTCTTTCTCAGTCTGTCCTTTGTCTGTCTCTTTATGTCTCTTAATATTTCTTTCTCTCTCAATCTTTCTCTGCTCTGTCTCTCACTCTCTGCCACTATCCCTCTTCCCATATCTTTCAGTGTCTTATAATTTTTAAGCCTCCTGTTTTTATATTTTCCCCCTTTTTAATCACATTTTTTGCTACTTTCACTTGTAGACCTCAACCCTGTCTCTTATTTGAATAAACCAAATCATTTTTAAAAACTGATAAGCTTTTGAAATTGCTGTATCATTCAAATTTATAAATATATAACGCAAGTTATGACCAGTTAAGAGACTTGTCTCACTATTGTATAACAAATTTATTCCCTTTTTCACACACTCACCAACACACGAAAATATCTATACATCCGTCTTTCTATCTATCTATCTATCTATCTATCTATCGATCTATCTATCTATTTATCAATCTATCCATCCATCTATCTATCTATCCATCTATTTATCTTTTCATCTGTCAATCTGTCTATCTATCTATCTATCTATTCATCTATCTATCTATCTATCTATGCATCTATCTTTCTATCTCACGGATTTGCTCCCATAATCACAATTATAATAATGTAACCATTGTAATGGCAATATTCATAAAGGCTTCGTTTTCCTTTTGTCTTTTCTCAGGCGGAATAGCTAGGATCTAGGCTCTTTTTACACCCGAGTTGGAAACCGGCAATTTTTCCCATCAGTTGAACATTAAAGATAAGTTGGTTATCACTTCTCTTCTACTCCGGAGTAACGGGCACAGTTTGTCCGAACAGTCACGGAAATGTTGACTCTACTTGACCGTAGACGAGCCATGTAATTGCAGAAGCTTATCTTTGGCAGCGATTGGGTTAGAGATTATTGGCTGAAAGATGAGCTCCAGGGTTGCTGCACTGCGTCACGTGATAGCTATTTATAGCGTGCACCAGAGCTTTTGGATGGAGACATCTAAACTTATCAGCCTAATTGCAGTCGAACTTTTGTAGATATATTGGGTATTGAAGAACTGTTTCCTTCCAATGTTTCATGAGAATGCAAAACGCGTATTTTTTTTATTAAAACATATGAAGCTATGTTTCTACTAGCCAAATCTCAATAAATGCAAAATTATAAACACTATACCAAGAAGCAATTTATTTTAATAAAAGTTCCTTTAAATGAAACTGTTTAATACAGGAAGCAATTAGAATAATAAAAGTTAAAAGATTAAAAGACATGAAAGAAAATAGTAACATAAAATTATAGAAGAAAGAAAATAGAGAGACAATTAAGAGAAAGGCTGTAGATTAAGATGCAGGAGAACAAGTTTGAAATTGTCAGCAAGAAAGAAACTCAAGAGGGCGATCAGGAGAGTCGTAAATAATTAAAAGGAAAAAGGAGAGAGATAGATAGATAGAGAGAAAGAGAGAGAGAAACAAAAAGGAGAGAGAGAGCGACATAGAGTGTGTGTGTGAGAGAGAGAAAGAGAGACAGAATGAGAGAGACAGAGAGAGAGAGAGAGAGAGAGAGAGAGAGAGAGAGAGAGAGAGAGAGAGAGAGAGAGAGAGAGAGAGAGAGAGAGAGAGAGAGAGAGAGAGAGAGAGAGAGAGAGAGAGAGAGAGAGAGAGAGAGAGAGAGGGAGGGTCGGAAAATACCGAGACAGACAGATAGGTTGGAGGACAGCGAGAAAAAGAATTATTAATGGGAACAAGAATTATTTGTCATAGGAGCAGTAGAGATCCTCAGGTTGATAATCTCCAACTCCCCGTATCCGTCGATTTGACTCACGCTACAGTTGGGAGACCGGTCCACTCAGCTCACGCACAGGGGAGAGATGAAGAGTGAACATCAAGAAGAGCATGTCTTTACGGTGTGGGATACTGGTCCTCTCAGGTCACACACAGGGGAGAGGTGAAGAGTGAACATCAAGCAGAGCAGGGCTTCACTGTGTGGAATACTGGTCCTCTCAGGTCACTCACAGGGGCGAGAGGAAGAGCGAACATCGAGCAGAGCAGGGCTTCACTGTGTGGAATACTGGTCCTCTCAGGTCACTCACAGGGGAGAGATGGAGAGTGAACATCAAGCAGAGCAGGGCTTCACTGTGTGGAATACTGGTCCTCTCAGGTCACTCACAGGGGCGAGAGGAAGAGCGAACATCAAGCAGAGCAGGGCTTCACTGTGTGGAATACTGGTCCTCTCAGGTCACTCACAGGTGAGAGGTGAAGAGTGAACATCAAGCAGAGCAGGGCTTCACTGTGTGGAATACTGGTCCTCTCAGGTCACTCACAGGGGAGAGGTGAAGAGTGAACATCAAGCAGAGCAGGGCTTCACTGTGTGGGATACTGGTCCTCTCAGGTCACTCACAGGGGAGAGGTGAAGAGTGAACATCAAGCAGAGCACGGTTTCACTGTGTGGCATACTGGTCCTCTCAGGTCACTCATAGGTGAGAGGTGAAGAGTGAACATCAAGCAGAGCACGGTTTTACTGTGTGGGATACTGTTCCTCTCAGGTCACACACAGGGGAGAGGTGAAGAGTGAACATCAAGCAGAGCAGGGCTTCACTGTGTGGGATACTGGTCCTCTCAGGTCACTCACAGGTGAGAGGTGAAGAGTGAATATCCAGCAGAGCAGGGCTAAAAAATGGCGTGAACCAAGGCCATCTCTATAGTAAATATAAAGAGGGCCTTGCCTGAACCCATTGCCTGTTGTCTGCCTCCAACAAGTGACACATCTATCATGTTGGACGTTTGTTCCACAACGTTACGGTTCCGTTTCCTAGGATGCTATCTACCTACAAATCCAAATGGAATGAACTTGCTGTGTCAGCTAGCCTACTATTCAACCACTGCATAATTTATAAGATCAGCATCTGGTATCATAGAATATACCGTGGAGTGTAAACATTATTTTTTTCTATTTTAATCTCAAAGATACATTAAAGCTATTTTAGTTGGAGTGAGTTCATTTAGAAGCGGAAATCCTTTGCGTGTTTCAACTTAGCTTAATCTGATAATGAAAATAACCTTGATAGCGCTAGTAGCAAGAAATGGTGAGACTGGCATAGAGAAGGAAGCAGATAGACGAGACAAGGTGAGCGCCTCCCCCCCCAAAAAAAAAAAAAAAAAAAAAAAAAAATGATAGAGAGAAATGATAACGCGGTGAGTTTAAAGAAAAAGCAAAATTTAAAATAAAGGAAAAGATGGCTCGATAGATAGATCGAGAGATACAGAGAGAGAGAGAGAGAGAGAGAGAGAGAGAGAGAGAGAGAGAGAGAGAGAAAGAGATAAAGAGAGAGAGATAAAGAGAGAGAGACAAAGAGAGAGAGAAACAGAGAGAGAGAGAGAGAGAGAGAGAGAGAGAGAGAGAGAGAGAGAGAGAGAGAGAGAGCTGTTGGGATCAATCTGTGTTTATAACTCATAAAGGCAATGAGGACAAACGATTCATTTCTCAGTCTATAGGAAAAGGTTTGTGTCAGCTGATTACCCCTCATGTATCACAACATAGTCGATGGGGGTCGGGGGCTCAAAGCCTCAGGTTTATTAATAGAAAACCAATAACAACACAAACAAAAAACAAAAAAATCAAATCTCCTTCAATTTGACATATCAAACAACTGTTTTGAACGTATTAAGGAATCAATAAGATTATACTGTCTTACAGTGACTGTTACAAATTGAAAATGATCCTACCGTCTGGACCATCACACTTGAGAGGTCATTTCTCAGTCACTGCTGTATGCGGCAATACAGGATGTGACAGCTCGTGAGGTACAAGAAATATTAGAGTAGTACAGGATGGTTACAGTTCCGGTTGTTTAAAATAATTTAACGTTGTCATCCAAGCATGAAACGTTTAGTGTTTTATCGCTTTACTCCCTTTCCCAATCCTAGATGAAAGCAAAAAAAAAAAAAAAGTTCTGTGAAACAGTCTAATTCAGTATGAAAAACACAAGCGCCAAAAATAAAAAAAAAGAAACATCAAGTTTTTCTTAACTTAGAAAAATATTTAGGGTTACAACTTCAAAAATGTCTACATGAGGTCAAGGTTGTTGTTACCCTTGACCCCAGTTTCTCTCGTAAACTGACAACTGACCAGTATTTTGATAGAACCCTCTCAGACTTTAGCCTAATATCAGGTGCTTTCGCCATTCAATTAAACCACTGCTAGACAAACAAGCATGAGAGGGCGAGACCTTACCGGTATCCAACAAAAACCGCTCGACATAATCACTGTAGATCTAATGGCGTCCTCTCTATCCTACACCTCTGAGCCGCTCAGATTTCAGCTGCTTGAAAATGAAATTTTCGACAGCTCTTGTCTGGACTTGATAACTCGCATTTTTAACTCGCAGTAACTGTCAAATGCAAAGCTAAGCACATCGTAGGGGGCAAAGAAGCACCATATATCTCTCATGTATCTCGGTTTGGAGGGAAAATAATTACCAGAGCTATCCCTTAAGTTGTTCATCACTGGAGAGAATCGCAGGTGAAGTGGGAAACAGCTCGGTCTAACTGAGCAGATAATTACCGGCGTCGACTTTGGTGTGGTCTGACATGAGCCAGTCTGGGAGATGCACAGACCAGGTGCAGGTTGGTTCACGTATCTGATAGTTAGAACAACACTCTACATCATGGACACTGAACTTGAGAATATGGCGATGGGTCAGACATCTGTTGAGAAAGGCAAACATCAGTCTAAAAGTACAGATCAACAAGTTGAAACCAGTAGCAGAAGGGTAATGTACCCGGGGCCGCAGAAAGTCGAGATGAGACCTTAAAAGATTGGCCCAAGACTGAGCAGAATGAAGGAAGTTTGTTTCGTCAGACATCGCAGTCTGGTTCAGTGTGAGACAGACGGGCGATGATGAGTTGCTCCCAGTCCCAGGGGTGACTTCAAGGCTCAACTTGTAGACAAATAAAATGGTAGTGTCTATGAACGTATCTGGAACTGCCTTCTTGCTTTATGTAAAAAAGACACGTGTTTCCACTCCGGACAAAGAGTATTTTCGCACAATCGTCATCCCTGAACACTGAAGCCCGTGATTTGAGAATGTTTCATACTCGACCTGAACTATTTTGGGACACGCGATTGTATGAGTGGGAAAAAGTTGTTCTATTCTTTTGGAGAGAAAGTACTAGAAGATTATTCATTTTAATATTTTGTACAGTAACAATTAATACGCATTATGCGACTTATATGCATAAAGTTATGTAATTTCAGTTCTGGAAATTTTTTCTTTTCAATCAATTCTTGAAAAAAAAAAGAACTTATTAATTGCTCATGCGCAATATTAATTAAAAGAAATTAGAATTTTTTAATATCTAGGCAGAAAGTTCAATGAGAAAAACTAAGAAAACATATTTTTTATTAGAAAATACCAACGGTAATATTTTCAAGATTGCTTAAAAGAAAAATGCAAATCAAAGTCTCTATAAAGTATAAAGAATAGAGCCAGAATCTAAAACTAATGTTCTAATTTGGACATTGAGTAAAAAGAAAATTTACGATACATCGTGGCCCATGTACAAAGGATTTCGTTTAGATCATCGGTAACTTATTTTGACATTTATAATAATAAGGCCTGAGCTAGACCTTCTTATGATGAAAACTCAGAACAGTTATGTTTGCTGAAAAACTGTCTTCGAATATCCCACGTCATCGTCATCATCATCATAGCTTTTCTCGTCGTAGCTCAGGATACAGGCCACTATAAGATCATTCCATCTTTCCCTATCCCGGGTCAGTTGCTTAGCCTCTGTCCATGTCCTTCCACCTCTGATCACGTCCTCTTCCTTGACTCTCCTCCAAGTTTATCGTGGTCTTCCACTTGATCTTTTGCCCTGTTGATTCCTATTCGGTACGAGTTTTGTGATGCTTTTGTCTCACGTACTGAGAGTAATGACCAATTCATTTCTATCGTCTGTTTCCAATTTCTTCCACAACCGATAGCTGCTCTGTTCCTCTCCAAACCTCATCATTTCTGACATTTTTCTTCTCCTAGAGAACTTGGGTTATCAACGTAAAGAATAAAAAAAAAAGAATTTCCGTTACATCTTCATTTCAAGAAGCTTAAAAATGAACGTAAATTTTCTCTATTGCCTGGCATACTGCTCTCTCTTTATTCTGAAAGTAGTCAGAAGACTTTACAGCCTGAATTTTTATTGAGCAAACCTGCAGCTGTCTTTATGTAGCTATGATAGCATAACGTGACATCTAATAGGATGTCTACACTCCATCAGATCAAAATGGATGAGGTGTTATAACAAAAGGCCATTAATAATACACCCTTCCACTGAGTTTAATATTGGGGTATCAAGACAGTCAGTATCTGGGTGGGAGATGTTCAATTTAGCTAACGTTAGATCTAGAAAACACTGCACCAGACTTCTCCCCGGATGTTTCTGATACAACAATCTCGACAGGAAAAATACTAATAAAAATATCTAATAATCTGTACTTCTCGCTGAAGATGATTTTACACTACTGCTACTGCTGCTGCTGCTGCTGCTGCTGCTGCTACTACTACTACTACTACTACTACTACTACTACTACTACTACCACTACTACCACTACTACTACTACTACTACTACTACTACTACTACTACTACTACTACTACTACTACTACTACTACTCCTACTACTACTACTACTACTACTACTAGTTACTAGTACTACTACTACTACTACTACTACTACTACTACTACTACTACTACTACTACTACTACTACTACTACTACTACTACTACTACTACTACTACTACTACTACTACTACTACTACTTCTACTACTACTACTTTTAATTTATTATTATTATTATTATTATTATTATTATTATTATTATTATTATTATTATTA
>JAWDGP010004189.1:112500-195121 GCA_033675545.1 Elysia crispata
TGTACTTTTGATTCTTTTTTTTCTTTGTGTGTGTATGTGGGATTTAGTATACTGCTAAACTAAAATAAAACAAGAATACATCGAAGCAGTAATAAATATTTGGTCCTTGCTTATTGCAGGTCCTTTAGTTGAGGTGTTAAGACGGCGTGCTAGATGTAAATAAATTAATTCTTGTAAAGACTTTAATCACAATACGAACCAAGGCCAGAAACTCTATTATCTCCATAGGGATAACTCATGGATCACTGAGTATTACTTGTACAAAAGAGGGGTTCGATGGGTTGCCTCCCTTTGCGCCACTTGTGTTTAACAAAAAGTATTCAGTTGAAGATTGGGCTTAACGACGGTGTGACAGTTCAAGTTGATCAAGTAGGGAGGACTGTAGTCTTTTTTTGTTTGACATGAAGCCACAGTGTGTTCCATTTAAGTATCAGTTTTGAACAAAAACACATCAAGATGTTTGGGAAATGAAATAAAATGTTGACGAATATCGAAATATTTCAAAGTAGGTTTAAAAAATGTAACATTGTCACCAGTAATCGCATTTCAAACAGAGTATATGTAATTTATTCGGTATCTCTTTCCAAATCGATTCTTTCTTACTGTAGTTTCGAAAAGCTCTTAATCTCTTCTAGGATTATTTACCTCAAGAGAAACCAATTTCATGTAAAAACCAAGAGCTAAATACAATTTCTCTTTGGAGGAAGAAATAAAAAGTAACTAAAAGCACTCTCAAGGAAGTGGTTTAGAAATAAAAAAAACAGTAGAATCGTGAATAAAAGCTAACCAAGAATAGTCATGAGAAAAAGAAAACGTGAGAAACAAAGTTATTTTTTCCTTAAAATTTTCATCATAATGAAATCTTAACTTTTACCAAAGTTGTTCTTTATGAAATAAAAACTTTACAAAGTAAAGAGTTTGAGAATACATTTAGTTATCGACTTATTCTTATCATTTCAACCAAATCCTAACATCAACACAACTATTATTTCACTTTAAACATATTCAACTTTGTTCTTATTTTTTTTCTTCATGAGACATTTTACATAACATAAGAATTATGTCTCTTGATACCTTTATATTGTCACTTTCATTGTCTTTCTTTGACAACTTCCACGACAGATCATAGTTTTCGTAGTTCCTTTCCTATCAAGTACGGGAAATTAATGTACAAGGAAGGTGCCTGCCCTACCATGACCTGCAGGAATTAGGTCCGAGTAGCCAGGGGATGACGGGCGGGATGGGGAAGGTGGTCAGCGGGAATGATTGGTCTCTCTCTCCAGATAGGTTGGACAGTTGAGATCAACCAGCATGGAGACTCTATAGTCAACAGGTAGAGAATGTCATGCTCTATCTTCTCTCTTCAAGAACTATTCACCTTTTTTTTCCGTCTCTCTCTCTTTTTGTGTGTTTGTCACCCTTTCTTTTTCTTCATATTTAAGAGTCATTCGCAAGCACTGTCCTGAATTTTCAGACTGTTTCTCTGTCTACCTCTCTCTCTCTCTCTCTCTCTCTCTCTCTCTCTCTCTCTCTCTCTCTCTCTCTCTCTCTCTCTCTCTCTCTCTCTCTCTCTCTCTTTCTTTCTCTTTCTCTCTCTCACTAAATTTTAAATTCTCTGTCACGTTACCTTTCTTTGCGCAAACAAGAACGATCAAAATAAAAAAAAAAACAACTGATGTGAAACATATTTATATAGACACTATCATAGCGCGGAGGAAGAGTAAGACAGAGAGAGAAAAAGAGAGAGAAAAAGAGAGAGAAAGAGGGAGAGAGAGAGAGAGAGAGAGAGAGAGAGAGAGAGAGAGAGAGAGAGAGAGAGAGAGTGATTGATTAAACGTGTCTTCGCTCTTTCTCTCTGTGAAAGAAGAACCCTCCCAAGCAGAAGAGTTTCATGCCAATCACTGGGGATTTAAACAGGTTTTGGCTGTGGCCATGCGATGGCTGATGATCACCACACGCTGTAGAAGGACATCTGGTGAGCACAGAAACAGGGCACCCTGCTCTTGGGATGTGGACATTGTGTGAGAGATACATGATTCTTACGCTATAATAAGATATTACTGCGAAGTCAAGGGTTTTGTACTTATGAATTGAATAAAAAAAGTAAACAATATGACATCCAAGAAATTTAATCATAATATTTTTTTTCATATTTCTGAGAAAATCATTTATTATATTTATTATAAAATATCAATCTTTATTTCATATAATCTCAGTTCCTTTCAAAAAGGAATATGATTTGTTTCATGAAACAAATTTAGTTTGCTTCTCGAAGATTCTTTCCAAGAAAAAAAGGAAAAAGAAAAGAAAACAACAAACAGATACAGAAAAAAACAAACAGAAAAAAAAAAAAAACAAAATTAAAAAAACTAAAGAAAAAACGAGTTTAGTCTGTTTAAAACTACCCTCCTCTCCTTAAAGGAAGGGCCCAAACATCCTGAGTCTTGTCAAACTTCCAGTTAAAACATTTTGAATTTCTTGCTTGACAAGTGCGAGTATGCTTTGTTTTATTAATTTTATTTCTTATTAACATACTCTCGGGTACTACATTCCTATTCTTGATAGACATCGGTTAATGGAAACGATTGTTTTTAAACATCCATCTAAATTCTAATGCTAGTCCCTAAAACATTTTGGGAAGCAAAGAAACAAATTGAGGCTCTACACATAAAGTTTCTGTTATTTATAAAACTTTCTCATCAGCCGTAAGCTTCCTTTCTCATTACTTCCGTTCGAGATTGTGTAAGATTTTTCCTTGCGTGAGATAAATGCTAACATATCACATTTTAATTTCAGTCAGAAACATATAAATAATAATAATAATAATAATAATAATAATAATAATAATAATAATAATAATAATAATAATAATAATAATAATAATAATAATAATGATAATGATGATGATGATGATGATGATGATGATGATGATGATAATGATGGTGATGATATTCTCTTCGCAATTTACACACAATAAACTTATATTAAAAAAAAATATATAAGAAGGTTCGAAACATCATTATCTTTACATTCCAACGGTCCAACCAAGTGTTGCTACTGTTGTATTAGACATCTCAACAATATATCAATGGAATGGCGGATCTTTTTTTTTCCTTTTTTTTTTGTGTAATCTTATAAATATTTCATTTAATTTCAATAAACCTGATGGGATCAGTAGCGATGGCTGTGTTTTGACGAGCCTTCCATCCCACACAATCCGCTGGTCCTAGCTCCAAAACTATGTTAGGCACGAGCGGAGCTCAAAAAGCATCTTGTTGTCGTCAAAATAAACATTGGAATTGTTATAGATAAAGTTTTTACCAACATCATCATCATCATCATCATCATCATCATCATCATCATCATCATTATTATTATTATTATTATTATTATTATTATTATTATTATTATTATTATTATTATTATTATTATTATTATTATTATTATTATTATTATTATTATTATTATTATTATTATTGTTATTAATATTATTTTGTCAATATTTTTATTGATATCAACATAATCATCATCATCATCATGATCATCATCATCATCATTATTATTATTATTATTATTATTATTATTATTATTATTATTATTATTATTATTATTATTATTATTATTATTATTATTATTATTATTATTATTATTATTATTATTATTATTATCATCATCATCATTATTATTATTATTATTATTATTATTATTATTATTATTGTTATTAATATCATTTTATCAATATTTTTATTGCTATAAACATCATCATCATCATCGTGGTCATGATCATTATTGTTATTATTATTATTATTATTATTATTATTATTATTATTATTTTTATTAAGACTATCACTCTATATGTATTACTGAACGTACGGCTTGATTATGAACATTCTCAATTACTAGTTCCGTCAATCCAGGATGAAAACTTAAGCCAATCTGGATTGTAACAAAATTCAAGCCGGAGCAACGCAGAGTATGAAGCAGTGGGGCAGCAGCGACTTCCAAATGGCATGCTAGATCAAATTAGCCTGAGGCCAGAGTGTGATGGAGTGGGCTACAGGCCCCACAGCCTCCCACTGAGATTGTCGTGAGGTCCGAAGGACAGGTCAAGATTAAAACTTCCTCTCTGTCTCTCGATGACCGATGCCTTTTTCAGACAATCGCCAGTACCCCAGGTCGAGAAGTTTCCATGCTATCTGTCACATACCGTCGTTGTCTAGACCGACGTGGATCGTGAATATCGGCGTTTTCACTTAGACTTTGATTGAATATTTGATAAATAAGTGCTGGTTCACCTGATTGATTGATAGGTAAATTGATTGATTGATTGATTGATCGATCGATCAAATAGACTATGACTGCATCTACTAGATTCAGACATGTGAAAATTGAGATGTGTTAGAAAAAAAAAGAAATCATTTTTAGTTCGAACTATCGAAGATATATTCCTAGCTGGGCCCGTGCCAAGATTTCTTGCTGTTTTTGTTGTTGTTTTTGAGTCCTGTTCAATTGGAAGAGAGATAGAGAAAGAGAGAGAGAGAGAGAGAGAGAGAGAGAGAGAGAGAGAGAGAGAGAGAGAGAGAGAGAGAGAGAGAGAAAAGAGAAATCAGAGAGAGATGGAAGGAAAGGGAGATAGATAGAGGTAGAAACAGACACATTCAGGAATCGAAGGATATTGATGGATAGGGAGGGAGATAGAGAGATAGAGAGATAGAGATTGAAAGTTCGAAAGAGGAAGACAGAGAGATAGAGGGATATGAAGAGAGATATATAAGTACCGTACATGGAAAAATACAAAGAGAAAGAGAGGGAGAGGGAGAGAAAGAGAGAGAGAGAGAGAGAGAGAGAGAGAGAGAGAGAGAGAGAGAGAGAGAGAGAGATAGACAGAGACAGATAGACAGACAGACAAACAAACTGACAATTAGAACCATTATGTTTACAAGTTAATAACAGTCATTAAAGGGGAAATTTTCCGAAAAAATAAAACAAGACAAAACAAAAGCAAAATAATTTCCTTGTTAATGTGGTTCATTATTTGTTTACCTTGTTTGGTTGAACAGAAAATGTTGTATACATGTTATGATCTCCCTTGCGGATACTTCACGCCTGCAAGTACCTGGTGCCTCGTCCATTCTCTGCTGCTGTGACCGAGAACGTTTCAGCTTTTCTTACTGAAATAAATTTTCCGCAACGGCGGTCAAGGCGGCATCCATGCACTAAAAAAAAAATGATAAGAAATATATTGGTCAGAATGGATCATCCAGATTAATCTCTATCTTTGCATCGTTATGCTACTGAGCAGACAGGTCGACGAAAAAGACTGGAAAGATAATACCTTGGGGTATAAGTAATTTTTCTTTCTTTAATAACATTGATACAGTTTTTTTTCCAACTTTTGCAGAAAGGTAGAATCTCTTAAGTCGTTTTAACAGAGATATAACCTCCTGGAATGTTGGGGAAAGCAATAAAGGAAGAAGTAAAAGTGTTAACTGCACATCAGTTCTTTGACATCATTCTGCACAATATTTGTCTGCCTCTTGATCAACATTCAAAGTGATGTACAACTATTTTTATTATCATTAGACTCTACAAGAGATTGATTTTTTTACTGTAATAATTATATCTCTATTAAACTGAATATCGGAAAGTTTTAAACCAAGAAGCCAATGTTATTTTCTATTTATTTATACATTTTTGTTCTCTCAGTTTGCTGTTTCACTTGCTAAGTTTAATGCGATGTGAAACATGTTCTCTGTCTGTTTCTCTGTCTATCTTTCTGAATGTCTCTCCACTTTTCTATCTCCTTCTGTTTTCTTCTTTTTTATCTTAAATATTTCTTGATACCTTGTGGCTGTGTTTATTTGTCCGTAGCCTATTTCTTTTTGAAGTGAAATAATCATTGCCACAATTGTTTCCTCGCCAATAAAATTTCCTCGATTCTATCGATGCAAGAGCAACCAATAACGTGTTATCTCTAAAACAAGTAGCACCTGAATGTTAATGATGCATGTACATGAAATCACAGAGGTAAAAATATAGCTCCATTGTGTCTGCATGGAAGTCCGTAATGGCCCGCAAAACAAATACATTAGAGAAAAGTGGTGAAACAGCAATGACATGCATGTTCTTTCGCATAATTAACGCATAAAAAAGAAAGCTATTTTCAGAACAAGGATCCATAACCTGCACTCTTACTAGGCGACGCCCATCCTCTCAATGTGAGGGTTGCAGTGAGTGTCGCAGAAGACTGGCTACATGGTGGACTGTTTTAGATAGAGAGAACAGGCAGAAAGAAAAAGAAAAAAAAGAGTTAGAAGGAGGCTTGGTAAAGAGAGTGAAGTTGCGAGAGAGAGTGAGAGAGAGAGAGAGTGAGAGAGAGTGAGAGAGAGTGAGAGTGAGAATGAGAGAGTGAGAGAGTGAGAGAGAGAGTGAGAGAGATTGAGAGTGAGAGAGAGATTGAGAGAGAGTGAAAGTGAGAGTGAGAGTGAGAGAGAAAGAGTGAGAGAGAGTGAGAGTGAGAGTGAGAGAGAGTGAGAGAGAGCGAGTGAGGGTGAAAGAGAGAGTGAGAGTGAAAGAGAGTGAGAGTGAGAGAGAGAGAGATAGAGGTTGGTGGGTGGGGGGAGGGGGTATAGAGACAAAGACAGATAGATTGGGAGGAATGGGAGTTGAGGGTGGGGTGGGAAGAAATAAAAGAAGAGAAGTGATAGAAAAAATAATTTATATATATATATGTATATATATATAATTATATATCTATATATTATTTCAATATACTTATCTTTCTATTCTTCTCATGACATATTGAAGTTCCGCCTTGCGTATTTTGTTAAATGTTCCCTCCTATCCTCCCCTCCCCTCCCCACATACACACATCCCTCTCTTCCAGATTAATTGATGACATAAAGGAACACGATCTTACTATTAGCGCCCATTTATAATCATTACTATTTTATGTTTAAATGCAGGGGTGGAGATTGCCAAAGCAGCAAAATTGTATTCTTCTATTGCTTTTAGGTTCAGCGTGACGTGCTGAATACATCTATACATATTTCGTAAGGTTGTTTTTATGTTTAAATTATAGTATTTTATACAGTCCAAATAATCCAGGTATATTTAAAAAAGAATAAATCAATAAAATTAACCTACCAAATGAAATTTCATGCTTTAAATACATTCCACATAATAATAACTTTTAATTTAAAAAAATAATGTAATTTTCAAAGAAAATAAAAACTAAAAAGAACGAGATTCTTTGAAAATTGTCTGCCCGTATGGTAGATTTATATCAACATCTGAAAAAATAATTGACATGGTAAAGTCAGCCGATTTTCTGCACTTTTTGCTTGAGGAGAGTTATAGGGTAAATTTTTATGAATAGACTCATGTGTAACTTAAGTCTTTACTCTAACCTTTATTGGATCATGCCTGTACTAACCTGATGCTACATAATTCTATGTAAGAGATTTCTAAAAAAAAAAAAAAAAACCCTACATTTTATTGTGTTTTCCACAGTGGCGCACGTCTCCAAGATTTCAGTGAACGCAAAAAAAAATAAAAAAAAATAAAATGGACTATTCATAATAACATTTTTTTGTAAGACGGGAGAGATTGAACAATGATCTCTCTAAAGGTTTAAGAGTGCATTGGTAGCTAGCAGAAATCCATCGAAAAATGAAAGCTCGAAATTATTAAAATGTCTTAAAACTGGCGTGAGCGCTATAGATTATATCTTGAGGCTTGTGACTTGACAAGACAAGAAGATACAAAACTAAGATCGTGTGTCTGGACGATGCAATAGTCATAAACAAGCTTTGCACACACATTGCCTACAGAGATAGAGAGAAGAGGAGAGAGAAAGACAGAGAGAGCTAGCGAGCGAGAGAGAGAGAGAGAGAGAGAGAGAGAGAGAGAGAGAGAGAGAGAGAGAGAGAGAGAGAGAGAGAGAGAGAGAGAGAGAGACAGACAGACAGACAAAAGGAGAGGGAGACAGACGGAGAAAGATAGAGACAGGAGGAGAGAAAGAGAGAGAAAAAAAGAGAAGGAAAGAGAAAGGGAGAGAGGGAGAGAGAGAGAGAGAGAGAGAGAGAGAGAGAGAGAGAGAGAGAGAGAGAGAGAGAGAGAGAGAGACGGGGGGACAGACAGGCAGACAGACAGACAGAGAAAAGGAGAGAGACAGACGGACGGACAAAGATAGAGAGAAGGAGAGAGAGACAGAGAGAGATAAAGAGAGGAGGAGAGAGCGCGACAGACAGAGAGAAAGAGAGAGAGAGAGAGAGAGAGAGAGAGAGAGAGAGAGAGAGAGAGAGAGAGAGAGAGAGAGGAAGAAAGAAATAGTTTGCTATTATTCCGTCTCTCTTCCTCTAAAATTGCCTCTCGATCTCATTGTCTCACTCGCACCCACTTTCTCTCTCTCTCTCTCTCTCTCTCTCTCTCTCTCTCTCTACTTTTCTTCTGTCACTCTTTACTCTCACCCTTTGAGTCACAATGCTGGTGCAACAGTACATCATTATAATAAGCGACACCATCATGATATTGCACCTTGTGAAGAGAAATCAGTAAGATAATCATGAAGTAGTATCGGTAAGGAAGATTAAAAACGAAAAATAAGAATCCTAATTTGTATTCTATCGATCGCATCAGCTCTCATTATCTCTCTTGTTCTTCATCTCCTTCTCTCTCTCTCTCTCTCTCTCTATCTCTATCTCTCTCTCTCTAGTTCTAGTCTCTGATCAGTTTTCTTCCACCGACTCTCTCTTTCTTTCTTTTGTTTTCTTTCAGTCGATCTCTCTCTGTACTTCTCAATTTCTCTTTCCTTCTTTCTCCCTACCCGACCCCCATTTCCCTCTCTATTTATGTTAACAGTTTTTTTCTGCCTTGTTTTCCCTCATTTTCAAACACTGATAATAAAATATCAAGTGAATAAAGTACCGATCATAACGTATACTTCGAAAATAAAAAGCTGTGGAAATTACACAAAATAGCTAGAGAATGGTGATACTTTGTGCATGCATAACCTGTGTAAGGCAGTTCATGTTCTTCAATTCTAAACTTACAATAAAGCCGGAAAGGAGAGAAATGTTTGCTCCATATAATCTTGTACTATTGCTTCTTCCCTTATTCTGGAGTAATCAGGTTATTTGCCTGTTTTCAATTAGCTTTTCTATTCTCACTGTTTCTACATACACGCCCACGTCCTTGTAAAACATTTTTGCTACCCATATGTTTCAATTGATTTTCTTTTCTTTCTTCAAAGAGAGAAAGTGAGAAATAGAGAGAAAGAGAGAGGGTAATAGAGATAGAGAAAAAAAATGAATGTCCGTTTTTTTCTTTATAGGATTGTGTGGGAGAATAAGAGGAAAATTAATACTACTGACGGAGAGAGACTTAAAGAGAGAGATAGTGATAGGGATAGAGATAGAGATAGAGAGAGAGAGAGAGAGAGAGAGAGAGAGAGAGAGAGAGGGGGGGGGGTAGAGAGAGAAACGGATGTTCATTTTTTTTCTTCATAGGAGTGTTCGAGAGATTAAGAGGAAATCTAGTACTACTGAGACAGAATTAAAGAGAGAGAGAGAGAGAGAGAGAGAGAGAGAGAGAGAGAGAGAGAGAGAGAGAGAGAGAGAGAGAGAGAGAGAGAGAAGAAGAGAGAGAGAGAAAGAGAGAGAGAGATGGAAAGAAAGAAAGGGAAATGGGAAAAGAGTTAAAGTATTTAGTTTCATTTGTCTTATAAATATGACGGTAAATTTTAGTTAAATAAGAATATAAAAAGCAAACTGTTTCTTTGCATGTGGTCATTTAATTTATTTTCAAATGATAATTTTTTTTATCATACGAGATGACAAGTTGTATCGATTCGACGCAGAGATGAAAATGCAAAAGGATTTTTTTTTTCAATTCACCAACAAATATCAAGTCTTACCTTGTCATAGAGTTGCCCTATGTTCAGTTGACCCGTAAATCCACATTTATTTCAAAAGAACTAAAAATCAGAAACTCTTACAACATAAAACGTTGTTGTGTAGTGTGGTAAATGAAGCAAGCTGCTACAAGTCACTCATTATAAATAGTCACACCAGCCCATTGACCCATCACTTGCAGGCACTCTCTACAGGAAAGTTTCTTTACCTCCGCAATAAATGTTATAGCATCACCAGCCTATAGGTTGGGAAAAAATAAGGAAGAATAAAATGATAGAGGAAGGGCAAGAAAGAGATTGACAGAGAAGACGGAGAGTAAGAGAGAGAGAGAGAGAGAGAGAGAGAGAGAGAGAGAGAGAGAGAGAGAGAGAGAGAGAGAGAGAGAGAGAGAGAGAGAGAGAGAGAGAGAGAGAGAGAGAGAGAGAGAGAGAGAGAGAGAGAGAGAGAGAGAGAGAGAGAGAGAGAGAGAGAGAGAGAGAGAGAGTTGCCATTACAAATCTGTTTCTTGCAGTCTGTAATAAAGAACCCGCAGTTAATTTGCAACAGGAAACCAATCAGTAACTGCTTAAGGAAAAGGAAAGAAAAAGTTCAGGACTCTGGATGAGGGATGTTTCCAATTCTGCTCTTTTCTTTTTTCCCTCGGAGTTATATTCTGCTGATGCTGGAAAAGGGAATAATTTTTTTTCTCCGGGCCGCCCAAGGTCCATTGGCGGTGTCGAGAAGTAAAGACTCAACCCATAGCGCTCTATTTGTTACAGATCTAAAGGCTGCCGATGATGAAGGAATTAAAATATCTGATATTTTGGGTGGACGATTTCCAAGTTCTTGTCAAAATGATTTCCATACCGTGGTATCAATTATTTAAATCAATCTTCCGTCTGTTATGTCATGCACCTTCGATTTGCAAAAGACAAGTGAAATCTAGAAACAAAATTGTTCTCATCAACGTTAAATCTAAATATTGCTCACCACAGTTTTTGCCATATTTTCAAGACGAGCTTACAAGTTGGGCTCTCAGCAGGATGAAATCAATGTTGCCATGGTCTTTTTAAAACAAAGTTACAATTGTGTTTAATATGGAGCGTGGAAAAGTCTTTATTGAGATATATACTTTGTCTCAACAAAGAAATGAGTTAAGAATGACAGACGTAAGTATTCAGATTAATTTTAAATCTGTAAATTAAAAAAAACCCTCATATTGTTGAATCTATTATTGCGTACTGCATTTATCTATCTTTAAAATCACAAAGATAAGCTGGAGTGTTCGAGAAAAAATATTATTTTGCTGGGCTTATTATTTTCAACTTTGAGACGTACGTGGCTTTCAATTTTTTAAATAGATTGACATGTCATGAACGAAACTTACAGAATTATATTTTTTTCATGTCATTAAATGACAAGCTTCAGAATTAAAAATAATAGACTTCCTTGGAAATTTTTTAATCCCCAACTTAAGCGAAAGATCTGTCTAATGGGTGAATAAAACTCCAAACATTTCTACTAAACTTTTGAACCAAAGGACTGAATGAGCTGGTGTTTAGTGGCAGACCGTGGCGTATATCGGACCGAGTGTCTCTCAGGGGAGGCTTGAGGTGCATGACGGGACATATTGCGCGTTTCATTCTGTAGAGAATACAGAGGCGTGGAAATCTTGGGGAAACAAGAGACATATGATGGATACAAGGGGAAAGGCCAGAGGGGAAAAGAGAAATAGTTAGAGAGAAGTACTTTAGAATATATGAATATACGAAGAAGGGAAAAAGAGAGAAAACTGAATATATAAAGATATAGAAAGATGGAAAAAAAAAGTAGAAACCAAGAAGTATAATCACACTGAAGTTATAGGTTTTGTCAGTCATGTTCTGAGACACAAAGAAAAAAAAATGTTATAGGTTAAAATAGAGAAGAAAATAAAGATGAAAAAAAAATAGAAACCAAGAAGTATAATCACACTGAAGTTATAGGTGTTTTCAGTCACGTTCTGAGACACAAAGAAAAAAAATGTTATAGGTTAAAACAGGCGAAAAAATTCTAAATGAGAAGAGAGAGATAAAAGAAGTAAAGAGGGAGAGAGAGAAAGAGAGAGAGAGAAAGAAAGAGAGACAGAGAGGCAAAGACAGAGAGGTAGAGAGATAGAGAGAGAGAGTGAGAAAAAGAGATATGAAAGGAGGATAACGACAATGAAAAGAGAACAGAGACAAAGAAAACAAAAACGAGCTAATGAGACAATCGAAAAAGATAGCCGGGCAGATAGACAGAAAAAAGATAGCCAGACAGATAGACAGAAAAAGATAGCCACATAGATAGACAGAAAAAGATAGCCAGACAAATAGATAGAAAAAGATAGCCAGACAGATAGGCAGCAAAAGATAGCCAGACAGATGGACAGAAAAAGATAGCCAGGCAGACAGACAGAAAAAGATAGCCAGACAGATAGACAGAAAAAGATAGCCAGACAGACAGGCAGAAAAAGATAGCCAGACAGACAGACAGAAAAAGATAGCCAGACGGATAGACAGAGAAAGATAGTCTTGATAAAATGGGCGGGTTTTTTTTTTAAGATCCTCCAATGATTCAATTTTTCTTTGTATATTCTGAGCTAGAGGGGAGGAATATGGCTATACATGTATTTTTTTTTTTGTTTACTTTTGTTCTTGAGGGACAGATTGAGAGGTTTTCTTATGTATTTTGAGACACCCCTGGGTAGAAGGGCAAATTTCTGGCACCCACTGTAAAATTTTTTAACGTTCTTTGAAACGGCTATAACCAGCTGTGCATGTAGGTCGAACAAGAGTTCCTCAATAAGTCCATGAAAGTCCTGCATGTTAGTCTGACGGCAGCACGTGTTATCCAAGGGAGTTACTTCATCTTTCCGATATTCAGTCTACATTACCTCATTTACCGCCCTTGATAAGAGCTGGAGACGCAGAAGGACACCCAATTTTAAAAGATTGTAAGTAAAGTTTTCAAGTAGACATCCTCAGTAGAAAGCCTTGAAAATGGTTTTTTCACTTATGTTCTGAGACAGACACATAAAAAATGTTACTACCACGATGATGAAGTCCCTTGAGACCCATATTCCGCTGTTTTCTTCCTCAGTTGGCCATGTTCGGTGTTGGCGACTAAATAACTATTTTCAATTGAATGTTCATTTTTCATTTTAGGCAGCTCAGTTTATTTAGATCTGGATATCGAGAAGGCAATGATTAATATAATGCGAATGTTTTTTTTTCCTCTTTTATATTAAGTTTTAAATTAAATCTAACGTTCCCGTATTATATTTGATGGGAAATTTGTTGTAATAGGACACATAATTATAACTACATGAAGTTAATTTATCGCATTACATGCTTTTCAGTTTTTCGATTTTATTTATACAAAGAAAAAAAAACTTCAAAATAACATGACAATTGCATTAGTATGAAATAAAAATGGTTTGTTCAGGAGGAAAAAAAATTACTTGTGGAGGCTTCCAAAATTGGCTACTCTCTTCGAAGTGAAAAGTGTATTCAGGTACATAAAACTCTATTACATATAATATATCTTTTTTTTTTCATTTCTATTTTTAAAGGGGAGAGAGAGGAGGGAAAAAAAGAAGAAGGAAAAGACGCGGAAGAAGATGAAAATAAAGTAGAAATCTAAAGGATGAGCTTAAACATGAGGAAGATGATGATTTAGAAAAGGAAAATAAATTAGAATGTGGAGCAGGCTTGCAAAATAACAAAAAAAAAAGTATAACTTTAGATTTTATCGCATTTTACAATCCTCAGTTTCTTCTCGATGAAAACAATTAAGATACGACATCTCGGTGCTGACAGGCGTATCTGTTGTTAGACAGTAGGGAACAATTTCAGATAGACATTATTTGTAAACTAAAGCGTCCTGTTGACAATGTATACATCAACTTGTTTTACTCACAATTATTTCACTAGAAATCACCAGTATGGGGTCAACAAGCTCCGCGTGGCTGTTTTGTTAGAAATATCCTCGACAGTAGTTTGGGTTTTCATGAGGTAGTGGACGCCGTAGCTTCTAGTGTGACCGAAGATAAACTTATTTGACTTCCTACAAACAATCAGCTAGTGCTGAGAAAGATATTCTATCAGAATAATTGATGATCTTCATGATGATTCATAATTTTGATAAAACTCCTTTGAGACTCTGCTCGGTAAAAAAAAACAATCAAACCGCAATCTTATATCACACCTTATTCTAAGTCGTGGTGTTTACAATCTTATATCACACCTTATTCTAAGTCGTGGTGTTTACAATCTTATATCACACTTTATTCTAAGTCGTGGTGTTTACAATCTTATATCACACCTTATTCTAAGTCGTGGTGTTTACAATCTTATATCACATCTCATTCTAAGTCGTGGTGTTTACAATCTTATATCACACATTATTCTAAGTCGTGGTGTTTACAATCTTATATCACACCTTATTCTAAGTCGTGGTGTTTACAATCTTATATCACACATTATTCTAAGTCGTGGTGTTTACAATCTTATATCACACATTATTCTAAGTCGTGGTGTTTACAATCTTATATCACACCTTATTCTAAGTCGTGGTGTTTACAATCTTATATCACATCTCATTCGAAGTCGTGGTGTTTACAATCTTATATCACACCTTATTCTAAGTCGTGGTGTTTACAATCTTATATCACATCTCATTCTAAGTCGTGGTGTTTACAATCTTATATCACACATTATTCTAAGTCGTGGTGTTTACAATCTTATATCACACATTATTCTAAGTCGTGGTGTTTACAATCTTATATCACACCTTATTCTAGGTCGTGATGTTTACAATCTTGTATCACACTTTATTCTAAGTCGTGGTGTTTACAATCTTATATACCTTATTCTAAGTCGTAGTGTTTACAATCTTATATCACACCTTATTCTAGGTCGTGATGTTTACAATCTTATATACCTTATTCTAAGTCGTGGTGTTTACAATCTTATATTACACATTATTCTAAGTCGTGGTGTTTACAATCTTACGACTTGTCTGTTAATAAGAACAGTCTCGATAATTTTGTGTTTATTGTTTGAAGGCCGTGAGACACTTAAAAATATAATCCCTAGCTGTTGAATTTGTAGGTTTGATTTGATATTGTTTGCAAAGAGGTAAACAAGGCGACTTTATAGTTTGAATAATAAAAAAAAAAGTTTAAGGTGAAAGTTGTTATACACGTATTACTCTACAATCCGTATAAGCGTAACAATTAGTAAGATACCCCATAATCCCATCTCTTTTCTTTAAATTCATCATTATCACATTGTTGATGGCAACGCAAGTGGCCAAAGAGGTGTCAAAAGGTTTTTAAAGTTAGGCGTGGGACTGTATATTTTCTGTTATTTTTGACAATGTAGTGTGTCTAATATAATTATCTTTCCTTTTCGTCATCTTTCTTAAAACCTCAGACTTACTACAGTATGAGCTACATGTAATCTTTGAAAAGTTTTAACTTCCACTAAGTTTCCTAACAAGCTTCATCGAGGCTTCTCAGAGCACCGGTCGAGTAGTTGAAAATCGTCGTATTATGTGTAAAAGTGAACTCTACCATTTAAGCAATTGGCAGAGTCAGAACAGTTAAATAATTATGTTTGTTGTGGGGGCCTAGTGCGTTATGCGCACAGCCCATTCTGTTCTAACTTTGCTTAAAAGTCAAAAGAAACAGATCCCTATAATCCTTTAACAAGTGAAAGTTTGTGCACTTGGGTGACCTGGCCTGTATTTAAGGAAGGTTTGAGTCTCATACAATCTAAAAAAACGCGAGTATCCCGACCTCTCGTAACCCACTCTCTTGTCCTTCTTATGTCTCGAGTGTTAGCCATGCTGATAGATCGCCACTGGACGGATGTCCTTTTAATATGAAGAGCGTCGGCCACAACCCTGTAAGTTTTTGTCGCTATTCCATTACTGGTTCTTGTCTATCAGAAACATGAATTGTAAAGATAAAACAAAAAACCTATAGCTGAAATAAAAATACTTTATTGTAATCACAAGGTCAAATAAGGTTATTTCTTGTTTTTTTTTAAAGGTGATCGATTTTGTGCACAAATAAACAGGATTTCTAACGTCCCTGGTGTGTTTATACTGAAATCTGACAACGCACATTTAGATGAGGTAAATTAAATTGATTCCAGTTTTTACAGTTCTCTTAAGCATCGTTCGTCAAGTTAAATCAATCTGTAATGCTGAACACTCTCTTTTTATAAAAGTAAAACGATTTTTTATATAACTACAACATCGATGATATGACTGAGCTTATTGATCCTCTGAATAAGAAAATATCTCTTAGCATGGTAATGGGACCTGTGGCAGCTGTGGTGAAGGCTGCGGGTCAGGCTACACAGATGCTTAGTGTGACCAAGGTAAGCTCCACTTACACCTTCTTTATGGGAGAAAAAACTGAACGTTTCAATTATTTCTTTTCTGACATACACAAAAACAATATGTTTTAAGAATATTATTTAAAAAATCTACATCTCTGTAAAATCGCTCCCAACACCTTCGTCATTATCATCAATACTGCCACATACATAAGTGAATGAGTCAGGATCATACCATTCCTACATACAGATTTTTTTTTTGCTCTATAACAACTTATTATCCCTAATATCATAGCCGTAACTTCACATTCAACATCTTATACTAATGTGATCATTATTTAAGTGATGTTTTTGTACAAAACTCACCTTAGCCTAATGCTATTGCTTCCAACTCTCTGACCTGGGGAATCACGAGCCGGGCTGACCAGGTGGACACTTCACTGACCCGGAAGTTAACTCAGCTCTAGTCGCTTCGAGCGTCATTCTTGTTGCGGTTGTTTGGGAAAACAGAAAGAGACCCAGTTTGTACAACCGACATTTAATGTGTTCCAGGATCAGGGGGTTTTCAACATAAAGATTAGAACAAAAGCAAGGGTCAGTTCCATATGCCTTCACAAACAAAGCACTGAGAATGATACATGTATTTATTACAGAGCAATTCATTTAACGTCTTCTAAGCTGCTGTGTTTTGTCTTTGTAAGACTTAGTGTAAGCGTATTAGTGGCCGGGATTGTTAAAACGCGTTGTGCAGACCGTCCAGTGAGTGGCAGTGGTAGAACTGAGAGGTATTTTAAGTCTCAATCTGTGAGGAACAGAACAGTCAGCAAGCATTTGTGTTGATTGAAATAGTATGGTTCTGAGTAGGATATAAAAAGTATGAAGTGAAAAAAAAGTGACAAGTCAGTTATTATTTTACTTGGAAAAAAATGTTTCATTTGAAACCCTGGCCACAGGGGGCTCGATCCAATTCAATGCCTATTCTTTATGCAAAAATAAACGCACGATTCTAGGGAGAACAAAATGAGGAAGTATAATTTGTGGAGCAGGAAGAAAGAAAGGATGAAGAAAAACGTGACTCTCAATCACAATAAATCTTTATTCCTCTCGGTCTAGCTTTGTCTCTTATGTTTCTTATCTTATATGATTGTATGCATGTTGTTTACTTTCCGGTTTTTCATGAATCAGTTTTAGACTTGGCTACAAATAGGATGTGCCAAACACTCTTGGTTGAGTATTAGTAGAATCTCCAGAGGATAGGGTAAAAGTCGTGATGTCATTTTGATTAAGGATGCTGGGTTACTGGACTCTAGTACTCGATCTAACAAAAAGGTTATTCTAATTTTACTAAAATCAATAACGACTCAGGGTAGTCTTGCCTGTATTGGGAATTATGCTAAGTGGGTAAAGATCACTAGGTGAGAGCGACGGATCAGATGTAATATAATAATGTTGGAATTCTGTTATCCTATGGTTATTTAGAACCAGTCACATACAAAAAAAAAGTGCTGTGTTTACCCCAGGCAACACAGAATCCATTGTGAGAGAATCAAGATGTGAAGGAAGATAAAGACTGTAAAATTTGTCGGAGATTGATAAAGGAGTGTCAGAATAACTACATTGAGCCTGTGGACGTCTTAGACTTTAACTCTAATAAAAATAAATAACTTTGTGAAGTCCAAATAAGGAAATTGATTATTTATGTGATTTCCAAATCTGTTTCTTTTAGATCCTTTTTAGAAGCTTATTAGAAAGCTGTGAAATTCCGCATTAAGTGCATAAAAGCACACTGCCTTGCGGGAATTCTTAGTGGCGCTGTTATTTAAACCTTCATGATAATGAATGTTTGAAAAAGAAATCTGTTAATAGATTTGGATTTAAAAGTTAGTCATCATTTCTCATTAATCAATAGTTATTTTTGAACTATCAATATCAAGTAAGAACAAATAACATGAATTCCCGCAAAACAGTGCAACAAGAGGCAATTCCTTTTTATTCTTTCAATGAGTGTTTAGAACTGATGAAAAATTGAGAGGGTAAAGAATGCGCTGCCCCTCTTTGATGGCTTTAACGTTATGTTACTTACATTGTAACCTTTTAATCTACAATTATTATGCCTTGAGAAACATAACCTCTCTCTCTCTCTCTCTCTCTCTCTCTCTCTCTCTCTCTCTCTCTCTCTCTCTCTCTCTCTCTCTCTCTCTCTCTCTTTGATTCTCCCTATCTCTGTCATTCATTCACTCCCTCTCTTCTATCCTCTTTTCTTCTTCTTTCATATAAATATTCCTAATAATGAATAGTGTAAAAAATTGTACAACGATGTGGATTAAAAACTAGCGAATTATTCGTAATTCTATGAAACTTGCATCTCATATTATTGTAAAGCGTATAACTGTAAAGGTAACAAGATTGGAGTACAAATTAAAAAAGAAATAACTAGAGCGAGAGCCAGAGAGGGAGAGTGATAAATACAGAGAAAAGATACTGAAATAGACCTGCGCGGAGATTTTGAAGACGAGAAGAGAGAATAATCCATGAAGGGAACAAACAAGACAAAGCAAGTACGGAAGGTGAGAGAGCGATAGAGAAATGACAGACAAAAGACATTTACAAAGAGGTAACTGACATTGGAAAACAAAATCCTCCATAGAAACTTCAGATTTCTTCATTTATTTCTGGATTTTAAAAGTCCTTAACTAGTCTCCTAATTGATATATATATATATATATATATATATATATATATATATATATATATATATATATACAGTAAGAAAACGTATGTAGAAATATATTCGCATAGTTTTCAATGAACAAATTTAAGAAAAAGGTAATGAAGTCTTTAAGCCTTATAGTATTAGCAACTGACCAATTTGGTTCCAAATGCAAAGATGTAATTAGGCAATGCATTGTGAAAAAAATCATGCCGGAATAATTATAATTTGATAAAGTAGGGACCTCTAATCAAAAATCCCAAAACAAGAGCTTTTTTTACTAAGAAAGGCAAGACTATATTCCCATTAGTGTCAATGGCATAAAACAAGAAGGTTGTGACATTTTCTAAAGAGAGAAGCCGGACTCAAGTCCCGATATCTCTCTCTGTGTATCTCTCTCTCTCTCTCTCTCTCTCTCTCTCTCTCTCTCTATATATATATATATATATATATATATATATATATATATGCACAGCTTATTAACCACTGGCCTTTTTCTTGAACTGTGACAAGACTCGTGGGTTACAAAAGCTGAGCAGATACTTTAGTTCACCAAAATGTTGTTTTCGTCCTATAAGTAAGTGTCCTCTCCATTCTAGAATACCCTGAAACACCGACAACCTTTTGTTTCTCATAGATAACAAAGATCCGGGACTAAATGTCAAAACAATACAAGACAGTCCAAAGAACTGAAGTCCCTTACTATGAAGCAAATAATTTAGCAATATGGAACTAACAATAACTTCATGAACACTGATCTTTCAGGAAGACGAACAATCGACATCCTTGTTATTTGTATTGAAATAGATATTGTATCTTAACAAAACACCAGTCGTGTATATGACCGTGTTGTTGTATAACGCTCATGCTGGAGTATGGCCGATAGCGTTGCAATAATATTATGTTATGATAGATTGCAGTATTTTATGGTGTGATAGTTCTCGATAATCTAATATATTCCGAAATCATAGTCAAGGTTATTGTGTTAAGAATCAAGTCGAGCCGAAACAAATCACAATCCAGTTGTAGAGCTAGTAACCATTTCGGACAATGTAGATAGATATAAATTTTAAAATATTTCTCTAAAACTAAATATTCGAGGCACATTTTCCGCTTTTTTTGTTTCTAGTTATATTTGTTGTATTTTAAAATCGGCCCCTTTGTATCAAGATCATCATTTATCCGCGAGTTCATCATTTTATAAGTCACCTGGGTCTATAGTTAATTTCATTCAAATATGGAAACTGATACAATTTCGATACTGACTCTGTTCATCCTATAAATATTGATAGTTGTATTTAAAATGTCTTTGCCCGTTCAAACATACCATAGAACAAATTTATCGAAATGGATGCAGTTTTGTAAGAATGTTTTCACCAGGTAAATGTAAAATAGAAGTTCATGGATCGGTCATTCTCCCCTTTAATACAGCCTTTGTACCAGCGAGTTGAGATGAAGTGAAGGGGTTGATATTAAAAAAAATGTCTGCAAGATAAAAGAAATAACTTTATAGATAGGTAGTTAAAAAGATTGATAAAATAAGATGGACAAAAGCGAAAAAAACGAAATAGAGAAAGGTGAAAGAGGGAGAGGTTTAGAAATATAGACGAAATGACAATCCAAGAGAGACAGAATACTAAGCAAAAAAAAAAATAGTAAAAAACTAGACGAAGCAGAGAAAAATGTATGTAAGGCGTAAAATAAAATAGGAAGAAATTTTGAAAACGTATAAAATAGAACGGAGAGAAGAAAATAGGTCCATAAAAAAATTCAGCGAAATAGAAAAGATAAAAAGAAAAACAGAGAGAGAGAGAGAGAGAGAGAGAGAGAGAGAGAGAGAGAGAGAGAGAGAGAGAGAGAGAGAGAAAGGGAGAGAGAGATAGATGGATAGAGGGAGAGAAAGATAGACTACAGACAGACAGAGACAGATAGACCGACAGCGATAGAGAGCTATAATTCAATTTCTATTTCTCTTTTTTTACAACTAGATTCAGTCGATGTTTTAGGAGACAAAAAAAGATTCAGTCAAACAAATTTGTGTCGTTCAAAACAAATTGTTTTAATATAAAGGGCAGAATACCAAACATAATTTATTTATGAACTACATGAGCCAAGTAAAAAAAAAACGAAAAAATACCCCAAACAAACAAAGAATCACACACAAGAAAAATCACGCACTTTCTTAGAATTGCAGGCCAAATCATTTGAAGACAGCTATGTTCTCTGGGTGTAAGAGATTGATATCCCACAATATGATGGGAAGTGTTCTCTTGTTGGCCTCAGCTCTACACATCATCACAGCAGGTGAGTAAGTACAATTGATTAGCGCCTAGAAATAATAAAAACCAGAAAAAAAGTATACATTTCAGTTATTATCACATATAATCTTGTTCGTATCTTTTGCAATTTCGAGCCTATGCGCAACATTTTTTTTAATAATGTAAGAGATAAAAATATAATAAAAAAAACTACAATACTTACATTAGTATTTATTAAATTTACATGCTTCGAAAATTATAACTTATACCACGAATATTACTACTACTACTACTACTACTACTACTACTACTACTACTACTACTACTACTACTACTACTACTACTACTACTACTACTACTACTACTACTACTACTACTACTACTACTACTACTACTACTACTACTACTACTACTACTACTACTACTACTACTATACTACTACCACTACTACTACTACTACTACTACTACTACTACTACTACTACTACTACTACTACTACTACTACTACTACTACTACTACTACTACTACTACTACTACTACTTCTTATGTACAACTGATATTAAGAATCCTGGTGCTGCTGCCACTGCTGCTTTTACTAGAAAAAAATATTGACAATGTAGCGAATCTAATAAAATTTGAGGAGGTTCTTGTTTTTTCTTGGAATTGAGCTCGAAACTCTGATTTGCTCCATGTATTCTTTAAAAATTATGATAGAACAAGTTGAGATGGAATTGATTGAAATACTGATTGCTGTTCGTGGGATTTGAATCCTTGACCAAATTGCTTTTCTGGTTGCCGTTTTGCCTTGTCAAAAAAGCAATATCATATTAAATCAGAACTTAAAAAGAACTAAAAAATCTGAATCGTACCATAAAGGATAGCAGCACAACAAGCAAACATTAAACAAATTGCAGACCACAGCGATAGATCCCATTGAAAACATATGAAACGTCTTTTTGTGTTGGAAGCACTAGCTGTATAATAGCATCATGGAAATCCCGTCAAAACTTGCAATGAACAAAGCGACATAGAGTTGTCATTACGTAAAGACCTGGGTAGGTAGATTCGCACATATGGCAGTTAATGTGGGTTTAGTGCATTTCTGCAGATAAAGACTGGTATGTCTTTTCCGTTGTGAGTGAGGACAACAACTTAAATCGTTCTATCATCAAAATTCAGCACTTAGAACCCTTTTCCCATTAAAATGCCCAGATTTTGGACTTTATATAGGAAGAACCATTAGTGGAGAATCTTGTTGAAGTGAAAACTTGTGTGCTTGCACATCTTGAACAGTGATAGAGTTCAAGATCACCGTGAATATATCGCTGTATGGTCTGAATCTGCAGTATAGTTATATTAGTAGACATTGCGTGGATAGTTGGTTTTACTTGTATCAACACACTTATTGGTACTGCCAAGTAATGCCGCTCCTCCAGATATTCATTTTGTCCATATCAGTAATGTATAGAAGCAATCAGTGGTTGTTATCACTTCAGTGGATGCAAGGTTCAAAACAAGTCTGTCCACCATAGGTGACTGATCTTAAACCATAAATCCAGCAATTTTCAGCATTTTAGAAAATAAAAGTTCATGTTTTCTTTTGTTTGTTTTGTAAATTATATAATACTTTGCTAGTCGAAATACCTGTTATACCTCAAAGACGAAAGGACACTACTATCCTCACCATGCAAGAGCATTTTATTAGAATAAAACACGAAAACAGGCATCTAAGTTCCTGTCTCTTTCTCTGTCTGTCTGTATGTCTGTCTGTCTGCCTCTCTCTCTCTCTCTCTCTCTCTCTCTCTCTCTCTCTCTCTCTCTCTCTCTCTCTCTCTCTCTCTCTTTCTCTCTCTCTCTGTATATATATATATATATAGTATATATCTACCTTCTATCTATCTGCTTTTCTTTCTCACTCTTTTTCATTTCTTTTTTTTTTCTACTTTTGTCGTCTTAGTTGTTTATATCATTATCTTATTATTTAAAGCTCTATTCATCATGCTTTTTAATAAAAAATCAGAATAATTCCCATTTTTACCTATTTACTTCCTTTAAATAACTACTCGTAGAAAGTAAAGCTGAGTATCATTCAAATTTAAAGAAGGGTGACGGTTTCAACCTGCCTTCATGTTTATCTTTGATTGCACATATTAAAAAGAAAGTCCATGCATTGCGATGGATAATCATATGTTTTGATCAAATGAGAATACAATGTCCGCGGGGATTGGATTTTATTATTGTAATTGCATCACATGATCTAAATTAGTAGTTCAATTTTGATCATGGGTTATAATGTTCCTTTAATCTAAACCACGCATATCTAGATGAGATAAACAGATAACTTATTCATTAATTTTGCACCTGCGTTAATAAACCCTTTTTATCTAAAATGCTTTACTTTCCTTGATATGCAGCAGTGAAGCCTAGAAGACTAAAGCATTTAAGTCGTGTCCAAGCCTGTCATGTTTTTTAAATGTATACAAAATGCACACATTATTGCTAAAAAAAAAATGTGAAAAATGACAATCCCGTTTAAATAGAACCTAAGAGATATTCGATGCTTCTGATTATCAATGCATGGAAGAAAAATTGGATTCATGCAAAGCACAAAAGAAAAACAAATAAACATAGGAATGACATATATAAGCTTACCATACAAATGATAGCGACTAAGAAAGCCTCATTTTAAGTTTTCACGGTGATGGGACGTGTATCGAAGAGTGTAAAGGCGGGTAACGAGGAGTCAGATGTACTTCTAGTACGTAAAGAATCGATCTTAAGTCCAGGTCTAGCAGGAGCTTAAAAAAAAAGGGGGGGCAATTTGTTGTTGATTGTTTGGAGGAATTGAATTGTATATCAGACCTTTTCATAAAATCAAGAATTATAGCAAGTCAAATCTTCCACATCGAGAGTATGGACGTACTTTTGATTAACCAGAGATTCATCATGAATAACTAACTATCTTACACACTTTCATTCGTTACGAATTGGCAGTTGTGTTAGTTGGTTTAACTTTGTCTTTTTATTTCGTTTTGCTTCTGTTCATTAGATATTTTTATAATTATTATCAGTGCTTTCTAGCAAACAAATTTTAATAAGATCATAAGCTACACTTGCACTAAAAAGCCCTCTTGGTCTGAAATGCGATAATTCACCAAGCGTGCTGCATAGACGACTTAGATGACCGAAGCATTTAGTGATCCTCATCTCCCTCTGGTTCATTGAAAAATATGCAAACTGTGGACATTATTTCGCAAGTTATAAATATCAAAATTAACATTTCATTTAATGGACATTCGATATAGGTTTTGCAATATGCAGCCGATTATCGTTGCATAGAAGGCAAACATATCCAAAGTACAAAAACATGTATACGTATCTCCTTGTCATATACAAGCTTACCAAACAAATGATTCCATCTAGCAAAGCCTCATTTTCGCACTCCTATGCTTTCTTTTAATAGGCCTTAGATCTCACAATTAAAAATGGAAAAGAGTTTACACAAGAATTTGACGAGTTTTAATCAGTCTGAAGTTAAACTTTATTTTATAAAGAAAAATATCAGAAACATCGACATGATAAAAAATATCACTCAAGTAGTGATCTTGCTCTATAAAAAAGGTTGCTGCTTTATCATGTTTTATTCCTTAGAAGTAGGCCTACGCTATGATAATGATACATCAGATTTGAATGGCTAAAGCCGATAGAAAATCCGTTCAAAGTCCATCTAAAAGATTGCTTTTTTACCGAGAAGATAAAAAAAATGATCGACCATGCATGTATATTTCTTACATTACTGCAAAAGAATGTGAACCAGGCAAATATGGACCTTGGTGTGGACTGACCTGCAGTGTCCACTGCTCTGGAACAGATGACTCTTGTGACCTTATCACTGGAGAGTGTAACAAGTGTGACCCGGGATATATAGGGAGCAAATGTGATCAAGGTGAGCAAAAGAGACATTGTACTTTATATTACTATGGTTGTACGGTTTTTCTAAAATCTCTAGCCATTAAGTCATATATCTTGTAAAGAGGAGAATATTGTTGAATTAGTTAGATTTAAATGTGTAGCTACATGTATGACTATTATGGAGGTTTATAACTGAATAGTAGGTTGCGAATCAGAGTTAGCTCTCAGAAAGGAAAGAAAATCAATGCTTCCTTACGCAAGCCCTTGAGAGGTCCATGGCAAAAACCGAATACCCACACAGCACCCTTATTAAGATTATGATGAAGCCATGGTGAGCAGGTGGTGGATGAGTGCTAGGCAGCTGACAATATGTCACTAAACCACTCAAGCTGAACAAGCAGAACAAGATTATGGGGTTATGGATGGGCAGAACAGCTCCTCTTATAGAAGGATATTACAGCCCATTATTATAAGTAACTTTGCAAAGACCACCATGACAAAACACAATTCAAACAAGGAAGTAACTGACGCGAATGAGTTGTCTGCGAAAGTCTTGAAGATAGATGGAAAATATCAACGAGCAATTAAAAACAAATATTTACTGGGACAAGACATGCGCAATGCGAGTTGATGGGGAAATCAGCTCATTTAGAAAAATAAAGCGTATTGTCAGAGAAGGATGTGTGCTTTCCCCAGACCCTCTCTCTCTCTCTCTCTCTCTCTCTCTCTCTCTCTCTCTCTCTCTCTCTCTCTCTCTCTCTCTCTCTCTCTCTCTCTCTCTCTCTCTCTCTCTCTCTCTCTCTCTCTGCGGTGAAAAATATTGTGGGAAACATAGAAGGATATCCAGGCATCAAAGTAGGAGGGGGCAACGTAAATAACTAATGGCACTGTATTATTGCAGAAAAAAAGAAATTTGTGACGATTATTAGACATAGTTAAAGAAAAGAGCAGAAAAAGATTAACTGCAAAAAGACATATGTCATAGTCAGTAGTAAAACAATGAGTGTCCACAGATCAGTTTCTTTACCAACGGGAATAAACTCAAGATAAGGGATCCATTCAGATACTTGGGTACTTGATTTCAATCATTTGACGCAACAACATTGATATTATTTCAAGAATAGCGCAAGCGAAAAAAAGGAGATTTTCCAGAGAATAAAATCAGTACTGCCAAATAAAAACATCTCCATTCACAAAAGAAGAACCCTGGAGTGCTATATTGAATCCATTCCGATGTATGGATGCGAGGCCTGAACAAATTCAAAACAGCTACAAAAGAGACCGGAAGCAACAGAAATGTTCCTACTAAGAAAGCTACAAAAGTACAATCTCATGGACTGCAAAGAAATCAAACCAGTGTTACGGGAAGCCGACGTAACAAGGTCACTCATAAATATAATACGTTACCGCTATTCATTTGGCCATGTGATTAGAAAAGTGAAACCAGAACGTGTCTCAATTGGCGCGATCGAAAGAAGAGACTCAGCAGGGGAAAACAGCGAGAAAAGATGTTGGATGGACTAACAAAGTGGCTAAAATGTAGGACGATTGACTGATGCACTGAGGGCGGCGAGGGATAGAGATGCGCGTTAGGTCACGAGCTAAAGAGCACCGTACGTGGTTGATAATTCAGCAAACAATTTTTCAACTTATTATTGCTCCTCTGTTCTTTTTTTTTCTTTTTTTCATATTCTTAGTGTTGTTTTCAATTATTACATTGCTTTGAAGGGGAAAATGTTTTAAAGCGTCAGGCAAACGATATCGTAGTGACATGTTAAGGGAGCGAAAACAACAGTGAAAAAATGATATTGAGGTCAGAAAAGCTGTTTAAAAAAAAAAATGTACTATTTAATTTTATTGGAAACCTCTTTTTGATCTGACTAGTGCTTCTTCGATCACTTGTTTAATGTTAAATATGGACTGATCAGTCACCTTTTCCCTATTTCGACTCTGATAGAGGCTGTAATTATCAATTATTTCTGAAAACGTACTTCAACTGTTCTTCTGTATGTTGTAAGCTGTGCAGAGAATATGAGTATCATTGCCATGTCATCAATTACATAAATACTCCACAAAGAACTTTTTCTGTGACCTACCACCTGTTAAAGTGCCACAAATTCACTCGCAGGAATACACATATATCATAATTAGATTGCTAGGCCTATTCTTGGCTAGATTAGGAAAAAAAAACGTTTGGTCAAATCAGGGTAAAATATTTATGAATGATGTTACAGAAAACTATTAATGCCTAATTAGATGTTAAAAAAAAGTTAAATCTACCTAATCATAATACACACTATTCGAAGCCCCAATAATGAGAAAAGGTGTGATGTTACTTACCGTTGAAAAAAATCTAAAAACCACGGAATGAAAAATACGACATGGCTGAACTGTCACTGACGTTCTATCTAACATTGAGCTCTACTTACAACCCAATCAGAGCAATATCTATCTTGGTGTTTAAATAATTTAATGCACTTGGCATATATTGTGAATTTATAGACTATGCCCGATAGATAGTTTCGAACCAATGATCGGACTGCGAGGAAATCATATTATGACTTTTTCATTACCAAGAAATAATTACTTTTAAAAGGTAACATTTTCTGGATAAGGTGTTACAGAACATCTTAACAGTTGCATGTCACAAAAGTATACAAGCTTTGGCAAAGTAAATGTAAAATGCTATTTACATGCTCTAGAATAATGTTTGCTTTATTATATATATATATATATATATATATATATATATATATATATTGGGTAATAACCTTTTCTGAAGTCCGCAAATATAATGCGAATAAGCAGGACATACCACTGACCAGATACTGCCGGTTAAACTACAGATTAGGTTTATCGAACAAACAATTAGGTTCTGTTTTGTTTCAGAATATGGCTGATTAGATACTATTAGAATTATAATTCAGAAAACACAAATCAGGGTTCAAATGCTCTATTTCCATATTCTCAATCAATTTCGTTAAACGTTTCTGTTTGTCACCGTTCGTACCCACGCCGTGGACATTTTCTCAGATTCAACTCAGTTAGCATCTTTCGATAAAACAAGTCTCATTAATGCAAACAACATAATTTTAAGCTCTACTTTTTAACATTCCTTCCATTAGGTATCAAAGATTGGTTACGGTTAACATTTTAAGATTTCATCGTTTATCGGAATAATGAACAATCACAAGAAAAATATAGGGACTGTGACTTTTCTTGTTTTAAACATACACTTTTTTTAAAAACAAAAACTGCCTTCTTCTATACTGCATTTAAATAATCGATTTTTTTTCTCCCCTTTTTAGCTACTGGAAACGCAGAGGGAGGCGAGCATGCCGCCCTGAACGTGTCGTTTCTTGATTAGATTGCAATGGTGCAATGGTGCATATCTGTTAGTAAAAAGTTCTTGGTTTTGTGTGATATGAGGTCTACCACGAAGACGAGGCTGTGCGACTAATACTGGCTGGGTCAGATCAACATGGGCCGGCTTTAGACGATCTATAGAGATCACCTCCTCTCCGTCCGATCATCACACGAAATGTTTTTGGGCCTGGAGTAATGACCCGGTAAGGGCCGTCGTATGGACGCTGGAGGGGTCCGCGATGGCAGTCTCTACGAACAAAAACGAAGCGAGCGTTTTTCAGGGAGGGTGGGATCGATGGAGTTGACAGGCCATGATGTGATGTGGGAATGGGGGCAAACCTCTCAGCAAGTGAGTGGAAGAGGTTGTTAGAAGAGTGGAGTCTCGAGTTTGGATTGACAAACTCTCCTGGCACAGTCAACGGTTCTCCGTAGACACGTTCCGCAGAATAAGTGTCAAGGTCCTCCTTAGACACGGTTCTGAGGCCCAAGAGTACCAAAGGAAGCTCGTCTGTCCAACGTGGGCCTTGAAGGTGAGCTTTAAGCGCTGCTTTCAATGTTCTGTGGAAACGCTCTACCAGGCTATTTGATTGTGGGTGATACGCAGTTGTTCTATGGACTTGGATCCCAAGCTTATTTGCTACCTCATTCCAAAGGGCTGAGGTGAACTGAGGTCCCCTGTCTGACGTCATGTCCAATGGAACACCAAAACGTGCAATCCAATGTCGAATAAGCGCTATAGCACAATCTGTTGAAGATGTTTGGGCCATTGGAATCGCCTCTGGCCAACGTGTAGTACGATCGATGATGGTGAGAAGATGGGTGAAACCCTCCGAAGGTGAGAGAGGACCAACCAAATCAACGTGAATATGGCTGAATTTCTTTGCAGGTACCGGTATCATTATGACTGGTGAGCGTACATGTGACTGAATTTTTGACGTCTGACAGGCGAGACATTCTTGTGCCCACTTATTTATCTGTTTCTTGACTCCATGTCACACGAATTTATTGGCCACGAGTTTCACAGTTGATTTCCGTCCTGAGTGTGCAAGGTTGTGAATTGCTTCAAACACTTGGCGCTGAAAAGTACGAGGGACAATAGGTCGTGGATGTCCTAACGATACATCGCATAGTAAGACTGGTCCAGAGTTGTGGATCTGAATAGGTCTTATAGTGAGGCCAGTGATGGCTGTTTGAAAAGCCTGTACATCCGTGTCTTGAGTCTGTGCCCTTGCCATGGCTGCATAGTCAATACCCAATTCAACATTGTCGAGAGTATTGGTGCCAGTGGTGTTGCGTGAGAGACAGTCTGCAACCACGTTATCCTTTCCTGAGATATGTCTGATGTCGGTGGAGAATTCAGAGATATGGGCAAGGTGGCGTTGCTGACGTGCAGTCCACAGGTCTGAGGCTTTAGACATCGCACCCACTAACGGTTTGTGGTCTGTGAACATCATGAAAGATCTTCCTTCTAAAAAGTAATGAAGTGTCGTATTGCCAGATACAGCGCTAGCAACTCACGGTCGAAAGTGCTATACTTCTGTTCAGGTGGGCGTAGTTGCTTGCTGAAGAAGGCAAGAGGCTGCCAGAAACCATCAACATGCTGCTCTAAGACTGCTCCAACTGCTTGATCTGAGGCGTCGCTTGTCAATGAGATGGATGCCCCAGGCTTGGGGTGGCTAAGCATAGTGGCATCTGCAAGGGCCGCTTTGCTGGAGGTAAATGACTCGCACATGTCGTTTGTCCAGCCAATAATTTGATGAGGTTTTGATTTTTTAAGAGCACTGTATAAAGGTCGCAGGAGCGCAGCGGCATGTGGAATGAAACGGTGATAAAAGTTGATCATTCCGAGGAATTCCTGAAGACCTTTGACGTTGTGCGGTCGCGGAAAGTTTTCAATGGCTCTGACTTTAGAGGGCAGTGGAATGGAACCGCTTTCAGACACTTGATGGCCTAGAAATTCAATGGACTTCTGGCCGAAAATAAATTTTTCTCATCTAACAACCAGTCCAAAATCTTGTAGGCGTCTGCATATAGTTCGAAGATCTAACATGTGCTCCTCTTCTGAAGAGCTTGCTACCAAGATGTCGTCCAGGTAGACAAAAGGTCTAAATTCTACTAGAGATTGAAAGCGAAAGTAGGAAAAAAAATTCTACCAGAGGTTCATTATCGCTGCCGTAGTTCTAGAGAACTTAGATTTATACTCAATAACTTTAGAAAACGAGATTCAATGATAGATCTAGTTCATAAAGACGTTATGAGCTGATCGGGGTCACCAATGTTACGAGTACAAACAATAGAAATTATAACAACTGATATAATTTCAAGAACTTTACTCTAAGAGTGTCAAGATCATGTCTCTTGTTGTTGTCCCAACTCGGGTTGCCAGCCAGAGTGCCTTCCCTTCTCGTAGGAAGAGTCTAGCTGTCACTGTCAGCACGGTCTGCAAGCGCACCAGGTAGTGTGTACACTACAATATATATATATATTAGGGGACGCCGTTCTTTGTTTCCATTCACATCAAGCATGGCAGGATATGGTTCAGGCATGAATTTTTATTTGAAGAATGTTGTTTATTTTCAAAATTCTGCATAAGCATAGATGTTTCCAACTGTAATTTTAAGAGAGAAAGTCTTAAATATATATATATATATATATATATATATATATATATATATATATATATATATATATATATATATATATATATATATAAGCTGATAAGATAAAAATTGACTTGGATCCAAACGGTTTGTTCAAAGACAGAATTGACGAAAGACAGAAACTGACTGGCTATGGTAAAAGTCCCACATTTCTATAATTCACAACCAGAAACTATTTAGTTGACATTCTTGTCGGCATAAACCTTTTAATTTTTTCTAATCTGCCTTTTGATCTTTGGATTGAAGTTATATTTATATCCCTAATGACAGAATAAATAGATGTAGATCTAGACCTACCAGTGCTAGCAGGCGTAAGTGAGCCAGCGCGTACACATTCATCAGGTCGTGACTGCTGTGTAGCTATAAATCACTCTCTTCATTAATCTTCATTGCTGTGTGCTGGGAATAACCCGGGTTTCTTTTGCATTTACTTTAGCATGGCGTTCTTTTGGGGGTGGCTAGTTTCCTTATTCAAAACGAATCTATTCGATCATACAATCAAGTTTTAGTCTTAATTGTTCATATTAAAGCACTGTGCAAGTTATCCAAGTGAAAGCAAAGAAAAATGACCAAAGTTGTATGGTATTGCAGATGCAATGAAATTTGTTTACATTGACAGTGAGACTGACTCAGACACGAGCATCACTAATGTGTTACCTGATCCAGATTTAAATACGATGTACCAATTGTTTTAAATATCACATTTTTCACAATTAAAGTTATGTATACAACAAGTGATTGCTTCTCATACCAATGTCAAATTACACATATTTCCTCAATAACGTCATAAAACGTACAATGCTCAAGCCTTGCCACCGCTGGAGAGTTCTGTGTACTCATCTAACCAGCCCTACCAAGCCTGATAGCTGCTCACCTGAAAATATTTTGTTGGGGGCGGGCATTATCTCTCAAAATCAAAATAGAAATCATACCTTGTTATTGTTCTTTTTTATATTCTCTGCATGTGAACTATAATCATGCACGAAATCATTTTAATTTCTGTTCCTAAAACCGGAAAATCTAACTGTAGGCAAAGTCAGACATCCAGCCCCAAGGCTGGATACGGAGAAACAAAATGAATGATAAAACTTACCTTATAATATGCTCTAGTAAAAACCTGTAAAACGAGTAATCGCTAAACATTTTTTAGTGAATCTGCGTAATCCCCGTTTAACTCCGGTATTTCCCGTAATTATTGAAATTTTTAGTGATCACACGAAATTCCTAAAATTAGACCTGTCATTTTACGTGCTCTTACTATTGAGCGTCAGTGAATTTGCGTAAAAGCCTCGAAACTGTACAGTGACCCAGTTCCTATATGTGGTGTTCAAATAGTTATTGGTGTGCTTGCGCTGCACCACCATTGTGTTATGACACCGAAATTGGCATTGTGTTTTGTTTTGATCCGATAAAGTCGTCTAGCTTCATTCCTCTCCTTCGCCAAAATATCTCTTGAGGAAAAGTTAACACAAAAGCTCATGAATCATGTTAAAGAAAAAAAAAGAATTTAATTCCAAAATGTGACTATCATAAGACCTTACATGTCTGGAAAGCAGCATCTGTAATTTCTTTGCTAAGAGGCGGCTTGAATATTTTCCGTTGGGGAAGTTTTTACTTCAATACATACATCTTTTACTTCTTATGCAGAAAGGATGGTGAAAAGAAGTGTGAATCTGGAACAAAGAGACAACGATGCTGCGCCAGATCTACGTGTTGGTCGTGAGAGAGGCGATTCTAGAAATATCCTTGGTGACATAATTGACAGACGAGAAGTCACAGACCAATATAGAAAAGCCGTAAAAGCTGGTTTTCTCAGTGGTCTGTTTTCCTGAAATTAATGGATCTGTGCCCTGACCGTGTTCTACAGAGAAAAATAGTGTCACTGCGCTCGGCAGTCCTTTCTCAATCTTCTTAAGGTGGACAAGGCTTCAAAAGTAGCAACTGTACCGGTGCCAAAAAGGGTAGGACAAAGTGATATAAATTTAAGCAGGGCTTCAGTGTAACTCGCGCTGTCATAGCAGTCTCAATTGTAACAAGTCAAAACGTCGATGATGTCTGCTTTTTTTTTTTTTTTTTTAGAATTTTTAACTGTTTTGTTTTTAGATCGTGGTGCAGGTGTATGTGTGAGACAGAGCGCATCTTTCATGAACTGACTCATTAAGCAACACAATTTTGCATACTACACATGTCGGTCTATGTTTGCATTGTGTGCAAAAGTGATCAAGGATTACGCGCAACTACTGAGACCAATTTTCAGGGATTTCACAAAATCTCGGACTGAAACAGGGATTACGCGTAGCCACTGAAATGTTCAGTTATTACTCTTATTCCATAAAAAAGCATTTTCCTACTGTACATAAACACACAAAAAATTTAAAATTACTTTATGAACGGGAAATGCTTTCATGTTCAGAAATGTGATACATGTAATTGATAATTTGTATATTTTGATTTACCGCACTCTAATGTCTTTTTTCAAGAAATGTGTCTCGTTTGAATGTAAGAAATATAATTTTTTAGATTGTTTTTTTTCCAATTAAAAATTTCTTTTCACGATCGTCTCCACTTTCAAGGCGTATTAGCTATTTCTAGAGTTAGAGGTTTTGTTGCTTATCGTAATCTCTCTTTTCAAAGGACTCTTTACCGCCCTCGTTTCAGGTGTTCATAACAAGCCAGGTCTTATCACACCATCGTTCTTTTGGTTTATCATTTGGATAATTCTGTTTTAGTGTAAGGGCCTGAAGATGGTTAGATCTGATCGCCGCGAATAACTTAATTCTCTGAAAATTCTTAAACTTTATCTGATTACAAAACTCTTCTTGCCGAACGTTGGATCCACTGGAATACGTCTGCTTGTTTAGAGCAAGGTGGCCATTGTGACATAACTGAAGAGAGAGAGAGAGAGAGAGAGAGAGAGAGAGAGAGAGAGAGAGAGAGAGAGAGAGAGAGAGAGAGAGAGAGAGAGAGAGAGAGAGAGAGAGAGAGAGAGAGAGAGAGGAATTTTAATAATGGCAAATTTTTTTTACTTCTTCAGAATGTAACGCTGGAAGCTATGGGCATAGCTGTTCAAGCCTCTGTAGCCCACACTGTGCGGGGTCAGGCAGAGCCTGCGATCACGTCAATGGGAAATGTGATAAAGGTTGTTACCCTGGATACTATGGAGACAGATGTTCCTGGACCTGCAGCAGTCACTGTGCTGGACCTCACAACCCCTGTCACAGTACTAGTGGAGCCTGTGAGGAAGGCTGTGATGCCGGGTATTATGGAAGACAGTGTAGTAAACGTTGCAGCAGCAACTGTGCAGGAAATAAAGCTTGTGATCGAGATAGTGGAGCCTGTTATAGTTGCAATCCAGGGCAGTATGGAAAAACTTGTCACAACAGGTGTAGTCGCCACTGCGCGGGGTCACACAACGCCTGTCACCGTACCAGTGGAGCATGTGAGGCAGGCTGTAAGCCAGGGTATAGAGGACCAAAGTGTACTCAACGTAAGTAAGGTTCAGATCTTTGGTAATAAGGAAAAAATGTGATGCACTGACAACAAAATTGCCCTGAGTCATCCAATTTTCATTGGACTCGGATCATACTTTTATTTAAGAAGTATTGATTATAGTTTAAATGAAATCAGAAAGTCAGCTGCACTTATAGTACGTGTCCTCGTGGTTTTTCCTTCTATCAAAAATTAAATTTCAACGATAGTAATGGTGAGGGCAACAAATAATATTTCATCAGCATGAAGTTCGACATAGACTAAAAAATCTAAAGAAATGTTAGCGAGGCGTCTAGATATAAACAAAACATTCTCTCGAAAGGTCTTAATAGGATTGATTACATCTTATACTGATACTACCAAATGTAGATAGGTATCGATTTGTTATTTTTGTTGACAGGAGCAATTTTCTATGTTTACATTCTTTATTATAGTTTAAGTTTTGAACATCATTAGTCTAAAATAGTTTACATTTAACAACTTGAATAAGATATATTCATATTGTTTTCTTTACATCTTAAGTGACTTATGATACAAAAGGAATTCATAAAGATGATTTCTTTTTCTTTTCAACATAGGATGTAACAGGGGCCGTTACGGCGAACAATGTAACAAGACCTGTAGTGCACACTGTAGATGGACCCTCTGTCACCATGTCAACGGGATTTGTCGCCATGGCTGTTACCCTGGCTACCATGGTTCTTTATGTATACAGAGTAAGTTGACGATCTAGAAATCCATTGATTCTCTTCGGGTGTTATATTGTTGCAGGACGAGACGTGGGAAATCCAGATTCGTACATTTTATTCATTATATGAGGAAATTAAGTGGACGTGTTTAAATCAATAACAAAATAATAATTAATGATGCATTATTTACTTTTTTGTTTCATTTGATTTGTTTTATTATTTTACATTCATGCTGAAAAAGAAACATGTGATACTGATCGACTGACGAATCGCTTGATGAACAATTTTCTGTTTCCTTTTATTTTCATTGCTGAATTTTTCATTTACACGGGCTTCTGTTTATAGACCACCACCTACAAAATGTACGAATCTGTTTTTGTGTAAAAAATATTATATGTCTCCTAGGTTTGCGTCTCTAAGAACATGATGGTATATGACGTAAACTCTGTTTCAGAAAAGAGAGAGAGAGAGAGAGAGAGAGAGAGAGAGAGAGAGAGAGAGAGAGAGAGAGAGAGAGAGAGAGAGAGAGAGAGAGAGAGAGAGAGAGAGAGAGAGAGAGAGAGAAGAAGAAGGGAGGGAAAGAAAGAAGGTAGATGATTATGAGGGCTATATTCAGTGCATTGGTGAGAAACTAATCCAATGCGTTTGGTTTTTAAGGGCTAGGACGAAGAAACAAGGAACGACACAAGTTAATAATTATTAGATCAGAGGTTTTATCATTTTTATCATCAGCGTCGCACACCGAAAGCATTCAGTGATTATTTCTTCATTTTCAAATATCAAAAAGTATTTTCAAAATTATAGTTTAAAGGTTTCCGCTTAATATATAACGTAGATTAGGATTAAAAAAAAATCATGATTTACGATAGAAGCGGACCTTAGAAATGGAAACTGTGTCTGTACTCTGCATTGTATTTATTACAAGGGGATAAATCAAATTGGAAATGCAAAGATGAATGTTCATATGTTTTCTCGTCTTTCGTCTTATATAGCAGTCTTAAGCTAGATCTAGGTTTGTGGTTGATTTTTCTTTACTATTATTTCTTTATTTCCAGTCATTTGTATTTTTAGATCCTCTTATCTAGCCCCGTCTTCCCCGACATCTAACGTTGTTTGACTGCTTTCTTTACTTCTATATTAAATATGTGTGTGTGCGTGTGAGAGAGAGCGAGAGAGAGAGAGAGAGAGAGAGAGAGAGAGAGAGAGAGAGAGAGAGAGCATCTTTTACTGAAATGACAATGTAAGCAGTACAATGTTGCATAATGCATATGCCGGTAAATTGTACATTGTGTCCAAATGTAATCAAGGATTATGTCGGTGATTACTTCAAATTATCCAGTGAAATAATGATTATACGTATTCACTGAAATATTCAGTAATCCTTGTTCCATGGATACATTTTTTCACTGTAACATATATACCCCAAAATTATAATGGCTTTATGAACGAAAAATGCTTATATGTTTATGACAGTTATAATTGTTCTTTTCTATCTTTTGCTTTGCTCTATTGTAATGCCAAGTTATAATATATATAGTAGCCAGTTTAGGGAAAAATGATAAACGGATTCCTACCCTTGCAGAATATCGAATGCCTTCCCAAAAAACAATTACCTCAAAATCTGTCTAATCACCTCATTTCCGAGTCTCGAAAAACCTTAGTTCTAAAGGCAATTTTAATTTAAAGTCCTGTTTGTTGCACAAAGTATACCGTTAGTTCCAAATGAATAATTTTACATACTGACGAGCATGCTTTTGCAGCTTATAGAAAGACAATTAAGAGAAATACTCTGAGATCGAGAATGCTTTATACTTCCTCTTATTTGGCTTGAAGCATTTAGAGGGTCGCAACATAAACTATCGTAACACTGGTTTTGCAAATTTTACAGGAGGAACAAAAAACTTAAAAAAATTTGTAAGTAGTGATCCAATATGATTCATTTTTGCATGAAATGTATTTGATCCACCTTTACACATTTTGGTTGTGTATTTTTGTTTTTAAAGTGTAAATATTTTGTGTAATTCAACTTACGATATTTTATTCATCAAAACCTTCACACGTAATAATCGTATCTCAAGTTAAGATAAACTTCATAGATAATTTTTACACGTATTCTATCGTATGTTATAGTCACGATAGTTTACGTGTAAATTATAATTATGTCCTATAGACGAGCTACGACAAGAATAAGAATAAGAAGCAATATGAAGAAAGAAAATAGAGCAACACTTTTATAATTGCTTTAAGCGTAATATAGGATTTAAAAAAAATTTATCCATATAATTAAAGATACACGTTTTACTAAAATGATTAGAGCATGTTCAGAAGGTTATCACATGTATAAATTTCAATTTGCACAGTCATATCATTGATATTTTAACCGTTGATTAAATCATGGACTTGAAAGGCTGGATTCAATTTTCAATTTCAACAAGTTAAAAAACTGGTGGTGAGTTATTGCAATAGCTTGACTTTTACAGAGGGATTGAAGATTATTATACTTGTCTATGTCTATGGCAAGACGCTTTCCATCATTTAGAACATTAAACTAAATATCCTTGAAATGCACCTTTGTCTGCACTTTCTTTCCTAATTCTTTTTGACATGTTGAGAATGGTATGCACCATCAAAGTCATACTGAATATGTACAAGATCGGGGTATTGACTAGTCAACTTCGACGATTTGATGTTAAGTCACTTCATCTTTTGTCTGTTTTCATCTAGGTCAAAATTTTTCAGATTTGAGGCAATTTGTTTGAAGAAGAAAAACCGAGATTCGTCACGTTTCTTCACAATATAGTTCTCTCTCAACTGCTTTGCCACTCTGCTAAATCCTGCCAAATGAGAAGTGGTATAAACATCCAAATGCCTTTTTCACTTTTTCTATTGTTGCATGCACACTGTCATTCTCATTCTTGATGTGGCTCTTTATTAAAAAAATTGCTCAATTTCTGTAAAATTGAATTTGTTTAGTGAAAACCAAAGCATTGCCAAAAGATATCTATTCCGGTTCTGCCCGTTACATGAATCTGAATAGAGTTTTTACATGAGTGACCCCTTTCTCACACACCAAGCAAATAATTGTAAACACATGAACCAACCTCAATTGACCCTCTTACAGCTATCCCTTCATGTCAAACGTTGCCGGTAGCTTGACCTGATCCAAGATCAAATATTGAAAGCTTGTAAGTATTGAGCTCTCTCTTATAATACAGTTTCGATGCATTGGAATGAGGAATCTTGAAAAACAAAATTGAAAGTTTTGTTTTATCTTGCTGGCTTTCTTCTTTATCTTTAGAAAGTTTTGCTTTCCTGTGGTGTCCATCATACTGCTTTTGCGCAGCTGTTCTGCCTTTTCTGCATCCGTCAGATTTTCAAAACTGACGCAAAAGTAAGAACTGTCCTTGCTCGGGTCGTGAAAACCTAAATTAAACTCTGTTCTTAAAAGATAGGAAATTAGAGATGCACTGCCTTTTGCTGTTTTTCAAGTTGAGATCAGCTTGGTGGTAAATAACAATAACAGGCATCGTGTCCTGAAAAAACGAAATAATCAGACTTATATAAGGAATCGATTTGTATAGTGCATGCATAAAACTGATACTAGGGTACTTTCGTTTATGGATATGAAATGAATGCTGTGTATGAGATCACATGTATGGGCTTAACACAGAGTAGATTTCAACAAAATGAAATTATCGTTGAGTATTACTGAACTCATATTGGCTAACCTTTTATTATAGCTCGAAAAATTAAGTGAAGAATTCTTTTAGCTCTTGCAAAAGCCAAAGACAGGGCTAAGGGTTTAAAAAATCACTTGCTGCATTCATGTAATAAATGTCTTAGTTCTTATTATATTCAAGTATTTTCATCGATGGATTTTAGTATCACATAACAAGTGTGCAAAATGATCCTTAAATCAGTCTTGCAAAAAAGAAACATCTTTGAGATATAAAAAAAAAAATAAAAACGGACAAATCGGGAAAAAATAGGCAAACTAATTTACTTTTACGAATGAATCAAAAGATTTTAATGGAGAATTAAGAATTTAGAAATAAAAACGAAATATTAAACATACTCACGTGATTTTAAGTCGGGGAAGTCTTGATTGCAAATTGGCAGAAAACCCTTAAATTTGATGGCTTCGTTCACGAAGTCAAAATGCTTGCATGAGTGTGTTCAGGTTGATGTTCGATTCCCGCTGGTACGAAGAGAAGTGCTGAGAGCAAAATCTGCTCCCAAACTTATACAGATTGAATGGACAACATGGGCGTTTTGGAGGTGGAGAGCGTGTGATTATCAAAGATGGAAAAGTTTAATAAAGGAGGATTATCTTTGGTTCATCGAGTTCACGGTTGTCCCAGCGGATATCACTTTTACTGAAAATCATAGTTAAAGATGAGTTCGGCCAACCTAATGGTGTAAAATCTGGTATTAAAGTTCCTCTTGAAGTTCAAGAAGTTCAGGATATGTTTGTTTCCTCATTTTCGTTGGTTCCATTTCTTACTTAGGGTCATAAAAGTGGAACGATAGGTGTGTCAGCTAAGGCACGCTGACAATGATCTTTATATACACGGCCAGTGCAGTGGCTTCCGATTACATCAACTTCGTTGCAAGTGAACCATCGCAAAACATTCTCTTTCATCCATATTCTTTAATCCTTGGTATAAAAAAGCCAAATAAAAAAAATATATGTATATTAAAAAAATAATAATCTTATTGATAACTCGCTTAAAGATGATTTAAGAATTTAAAAGCCGTACACCATCGGATCTCGAGTTATAAGCTAAAATATATCGCGTATACTATAGCAAGTCAAGTTACGATAGCATACATTTTTGATTTTCACAGAGTTCAAGATACGATATTTTGATTAATTGTAATTACGAGGTCATTATTGATGATAATACTCACAGGTTTTGTCACAACATACGCAAGGTCATTTTCTTTGTTGTATCAAAAAATCTCGATTTCTCAAAAAAAAAAAAGTCGACTTACGATAGTTTACGTTAAAACCCTCGTTTTGTCTTTCAGTGATTCTATAATATCAGAGTTGTGTCTTACTTGTCCATAGAATGTCCTGCTGGCAAATACGGAGACAGAAATTACTTAATCGTATTAGCTTTCTTCAGCCTCATCTGTATTTATTACCGGATTCCTCTTTTATCTTTTCAACCCGTTGCAGTTGTTTGAATATTTTTTATATCAATTTCTATTTGTTCATATTTTCAGTGGTTTAGTGTTGGGATAATATCATTTAGCGTTTTCCAAGAGGCGCCAAGTACTCTGATAGCCCCATTCACATGCTAGACATAATTATGAGTGTGTCTCCATTTCTTGCATCTTTTTCTAATCGTGTGCCCATTTGTTTAAACGTACAGTTTCTTTAATGGCAGAATCTTTAGAAGATTTTTAACTTAACGTTTTATATATTATTTTAGCGTACTTTTTAATAACATTATCTAATTTGAGATCAACATTCATGCTTTTACATAAAATCACAGAAGCATTAAATACCATTAACCAGAATATGGTTTTGTGTTCAGGAATTTTCATATTATTTCATATTTTTCTTCTCAGTCCGTTTTTTAAATTCGTTTTTTATCTTTTTTTATTAACACGGTTGTCATATTTTCTCTATTAATGATAGCTGTTTATTTTATCGTAAAGATTAATAAAGACACAGCAAATAACATGCTATCGGGAAAAGTAATAGCCCTCTTTTTCATGAAGAATGTAGAATGTTTTTTTTTTTTAAAGAATTTTGTTATGGATGTGTTTTACGACAATATTAACCAGCCACCGAGAAATAATTTCGTTAATCTTTTTTCTTTTTTTACTATTCTTGTCTTCAATTTTTTTTTAACTCAAAGTAGTTTCGGAATCAATATAATATCATGTAGTATCAATGTCGAAATAGTGGATACCTTCATAGATGCTGTTGCTGTATGTTAGAAAGTACAGTGACACATCCATTACCCGTTGAAAGTAAAATTAATGAAATTGAAATATAAAACAAAAAACATAACAATGAAAAATACCGAAAAATGGAAGAGGTTAGACATGTAACAACATTCGAAGGTGTTTCACGTGTTAGTGTTAGTTTCGCTTAGCATTTTTTTTAAACCGCAGCAGTTTAAACCGTCAGTTAATGAAATTCAGAATCGTATACTCTCGCCCAAAAGAATGTTATGGTCTGAAAGAAAAGGACTCTTCTTAACATTGACGACAACGGAAGATGATTGGAAGAAGCAAAGAGAGAGTAAAATACATAATAGGTATGTTAAAGTCAAGTATGATGTCTCCCTTAGTGAGATTCCATAAGTTTTTTCTCTCTCTAGGTGATCCAACACGGATGTAACTGATTAATCCTGAGTGAAGCATTCTGGCCTGAGCCAAATCAGACGTTGCACTGACTTTTGCAGATTGTGTCTATCGCGTTGTTTGTGGATTTAATTGACTAAAATTTGCGTCTTATATCGGTCCATTAATCAGTTTCATTTTACTAGTTTGTACATGTGTTTCAGAGTGTCCAAGAGGCCGGTACGGACATCACTGTGCGGAGTCCTGTAGTGACCACTGTGCTGGAGCAGACAACACCTGTAACTTTGTGGACGGGTCATGTGACCAGGGCTGTGATATGGGTTACCTGCCCCCACTCTGTAATGACAGTAAGTAAAAAAAAAATAGTATGATCTTTAGTTGTGAGCTTTGAAATACACGTATTAAGCCATGTATTTTTCATAAAGCATTTGCCAAAAGGTTTCTGTGAATAACTTTAACATCTTCGAAAAACATATATTATAGAAAGCATATCCCAAATTATACATAGGTCTATTTTCACAAGAAAAGTCAACAAACTGTAAAATCAGTTTCATAGACTTTGCACAAAGCTTAGATTCTCTAGTCAGCACTGAGCTATTCTTTTTCCGAACGGAGCACCAATTTTTTGTTGTTGACAGTGAATTGACATCACAAATGGGATAATTTATGTACAGGCGGGGACAGATATCCATAAGAGGCATATAGATATCAAGTTGTTGAGTTCATTGATACTCATTTCATGGAGCCTCTGTTTTCTCTTCACAACGAATAAATCTTTCGCCTTTTACTAAAGATTTTTTTATTAGATCCGTGTTTCTCTGTGTTCACTGTGCTCTGGATACAAATTCGACTGAAATAAAAAAAAATGGAAGTGATTTGCCTTACTGACTCTGACATGACAACGCCGAGTTTGTTCCCTGAAGTAGAGAGAAGGCCATCCCTCACTTCATCAATCTTAAATTCAGGGACGGGGACCATTTCATTTTACTGACAGTGCCCGTCCGCCGCACAGAATGCCGTCACTGCAGCGGCACATACGACTGGTCAAATAACTGCCCAACGAAAAAGACAACGAACACAACGAACACGACAAAAGAAAAACCCCGACGGGCCGCAGACGAATTATAACTACCCAAATCGGCAACGTACGCCGAAACGGACCTGCAGCAGTCGATCCAAAAAAAGAAAGCGAAGCGGCCGCGGACGAGGAAATGGAAGACTCACAGTCCGGGTGGCAAACGGTGTCTCCACGGAGAAAAAGAAGGAGGCAAGGGCCTATCTCTCCAAGAGAAGTTGTAAAATCCCCCGACTGCTCCTTTTGGAGCGACCGTCTCCATTCATCACAAGAGGAAGACACGCGGACAAAAACGGAAGACCCGATATTGACGATAGACGAAGAACGCAAGACAAGCACGGATGCCTCGGACACAAAAGACCACCGACAAGGAGAGGAAGACAACGCAGATGACCCGGACAACACCTAAATAGGCAAAAAAAATTATTAAGTTTTTTAACCTCTATTCTTTCTTTAAAATGTTTTTTTTCCGAAAATTAGAAGGAAATTTCCAATTATTCATTCATTATTTTTTAGAGATATTTTAAATCCCAATCATTGTTAATTACGCCTAATTGTATTATAATTTCTAAGTTTAGAAAAAAAAACCCTAAGCAGATTTATAATAAAACTTTTACCACATAATATTCATTTTAAGAGTGTTTATTTTTAGGTCTTTCAGGTTTTTTTTTTCAAGAAAAATCATCTCACTTGGCCTACACGGCCTTTACACCCCACCCTTACTCCCAATCCCACCTCCACACCTCCTCTTTCTTTCAAAGTTCCGAACCAACATTTCAATCTACTGTTAAAAAAACAAAAGACAAAAAAAAAAAAAAACAACGCTGAGCATAACTTTGTTAAAACTAATCATTCCCTTCAGCTTTGCTACCAGCGATCTAGCAAATAAGAATGAACAGTTCACAACAATTAAGTCGATCACATATTCTCATCTGTACCTACTTCGGCCAAGTGCTTCACCTAAAAGAATCACTAACTTTCACAGATCACAAGGGCGTCATAGCACATATTGGATTATCGCGCTCCCCCAAACCCGTTCTAAACAAATGATCTCCACACTGGAAATTGAATAACACCCTTCTCAAACATAAATTCTGCGCAAAAGAAATAGAAACAATAATAAAAGCACACTTAAATGACCTAGAAGTTGAGGAAAGAAGAGGAGAATTTGGACAACTATGGGAAACCATGAAAACCAATATTATACACCGAACGAAAACAATAGCAACGTGTCTAGCCAGGCAGGAAAAACAGGCTTATCAAGAGCTGCTAAAGAGCTGCTAAAGACAATCCAACTAGCGAAACAACAAGGGTACACTGCACAAACGCAAATGCTGGAAATAGAAGCAGATAACTATCTTCGACAGCAATATAAAGGAGCACAAATCCGAACTAAGCTATACAACAACGTAAATGAAACGCCCACGAAACATTTTTTACAACGGAGCAAAATGTGCAACAAAATAGACAGATTAAAGAAATCAAGAGTGTATACGGCCAGATGCATACAGAGTCAAAAGACATTTGCAACTCTTTCAAAGAATTCTATGAAACTCTGTACAGCTCAGAGCCCACCAGCCCACATACCCAGAAGACATTCTTCAAATATGTGAAACCTTTACACGAAGGAAGCTAAGCAGAACTAGTCACACCAATAACTTTGGTAGATCTAAAAAACGCGCTTCAAGCCATGCAACCAAACACAACACCAGGACCACACGGTTTAACAGTAGAATTTTACAAACATTTCTTCGATAGATTAAACCGCTTATTTTTAAAAATGACTCAAGAAGCATACCTGAAACAGCAGCTCCCAGAAAGCCTAACTCAGTGGTATATCACTGTCATCCCTCAAGACAAACCAAATAGAACATATCTAAAAAAATTGCCGACCCATCTCCCTTCTAAACGCCGATTCTAAAATCATAAGCAAAACAATCACAAACAAGCTCAGGCCCCATATGGCTAAGCTCGTACATGAAAACCAACAACACGCTCAATCGCAGACCGAAAAATACAAAACCACTTACACTTCATAAGAGATATCATTACATATACACAAGAGAAACAAACACATGCAACTATTATAAGCCTCGATCAAAGAAAGGCATTTGACAGAGTCGCTCACGATTATCTTTTCAAAAACATAACCGCAGATAACCTAAGGACACAAATGGAGACTTGGCTAAAAACTTTATATAGAAAACCGCAAAGCCAAATCCTTGTAAATCACACGCTTAGCGATCCTTTTACCCTCACACGGTCCATCAGGCAGGGATGCAACTTATCTCCTTTTCTGTATGTCCTCTCCATAGAGCCGTTACTAGAATATATAAGACAAAAAATAACTTACGGGCACAGATATACCAGGTCAAAAAAAGCAGAAGGTTGCGGCTTATGCCGATGACGCGACTTTCTTTGTTAAAACAAATTATGAAATACGGCAATTCATAGATGCATTCACTCTTTTCGGTAAGGGTAGTGGATCCAAATTAAACTTAGAGAAAACAGTAGCAATGGTACTAGGGAAACGGAAAAATAAAACCGACTACCCTTTCGGAATCGAAGGAAAAACGAAATTAAAATTTGCGGCATCACCATCACCAATAGACCAGACACCGAAGAAAACTTGAGAAAACTCCCCTCACAAACCCGATCTCTCTTAGCTTACTACAAACGGCTCCAAACCACAATCTTCTGTAGAGCATATATCGTCAACACCATGGTGCTATCCAAACTCATCTATCCCTGCACCATCTTAAACATCCCCGGCTGCTACCTCAAATAGATAAAGAAAGGAATTGCAACTTTTATATTTACCGGTTCTCAACCAGAGAGTGTGAGTAAGAGAGAGAGCGAGAGAGAAAGAGACAGAGACAGAGACAACGAAAGATAGATAGATAGATAGATAGAGAGAGAGAGAGAGAGAAAGAGAGAGAGAGAGAGAGAGAGAGAGAGAGATAGAGATAGAGTTGAGAAAGAGAAAGAGAAAAAGAAATAAAGAAAGAGAAAAGAAAAAAAAAAACCTTTTCTCAGTTCGATTATTTCCCTACCCTTCATTGTATGACAATTAAAACATTTAAAAATATATAAAGGAGTACTATATTTCCTTTGTATGTATTATAATTGTTGTATCAGCTTATTGGATTAATGCTTTTTAGTGTGTTTACAACATCATCTTTTATATCGAGTTTCATGCAAATAAATACTATGATTAAGGCCTTTGTCCTCTTTTGGCCATTGGAATTGTCTGCCCTCTGAAATTTGATGAATAAAGGTAAAAAAATATCCATATACTCGCGAAGATATAGATTGTTCAGACCGAGGAAAGGACACTACTAGCAATCAGTCTATATTCTGGCTACCTTCTATGTTAATGCGTGTCTTGTATGAAATGTTTTGGTATCTTCAACACTTGACCTCAGATTTAAAGGTATTAAAACAAAGAGTGCAATCAAAAATAAGTACATGCTCTGAGAATCTTTCCTGCAATAGAGACTCTCTACAGTGGGAAAAGCTGCGATCTGTTGACGAATGCGATTTTTTTCCTCTGCTGACGACGGAGTTATCTTTGAATGGCGGCCTCTCGTATCAGGAAGAATATGACCACCACTATCTTTGTACTTAAGGGCAATAAATACTGCTCGCTTATTCCCAAGAGCATAATTTTGGACATAGCTTGCTTCAGTACTTTTATCTCTAAATGGTATTTTAAACTCCTCCGGCACCTTGATGGTACACCACATACCATTTCGCTCGATTCGTCCAAGTTGGTGCACAATTAATCTCTCCTTTTGTGAATGTCCCCAGTACACCAAAAGTAATGGAATACAGTCTCCTTGTGATCTTTACCGATAGGGTCTTGGCACATTATTCTGCACTTCTCACCACATCCACCCTTCATTGTCTTTCTGGGAATCTGTCCTTTCTAGTGGCATAAGTTTCTCCTAGATTTTAAGCTCTTTCTCTGTTGCTATCCTTCCAATAAGCATCATTCCGTTTTCTTTTTCTACTCCTACTTGGAGACTCGACATCAGGGCTAGCCAGAATAGTGGAGTCAGGTGTATGTTCAAATGTCGAGGCTGTGTAGGAAATGTCAGCACAGAAGGTATCAGTTGTGTCATTTACTGACATAGAGTCTACCATGAAGTACGCTGCGAATGAAAATGAATAAGACAATTGGTGGATGGCTCTGCTAGTGATGCTAGCGTGTATCCTCTGATTCTGCGAGTCAGGTGTAGATGCAGCCTCCTGGGCACGACTACTGTCATCCTCGATTTCTGCTGTTTCCTGAGTTTTGGTGTTTGGCCTTAACTCAGTTTCCTGAGTTTTGGTATTTGGCCTTAACTCAGTTTCCTGAGCTAAGACTCTCATTGCATTGATCGAAACGTGCAGGTATTTTAGAGGAGATGTAGACAAAGTGTGGTGTTGCTCTTCCTCTGGAAGCACAGAAGATTGTTGAGTGCCTTGAGCTGGTAGATAGTCCGGCTCGTTGTCCGAGTAACATCCCAGTGGGATATCACTGAGGCTTCCACTGGAGTCATACCTTGAATCTTCGCTTTTCACACGCAATGTTTGCAAACCGCCTTCCTTTTGTTAAAAATCAGTGCAATGTCGTCTGAATTTGACGACAAACAGATCATTTGGAATTCTTTGCGCGCAATGTTTTTCATTGTTGCGAGAGTAAGATCATCTGAATCAGACGATTCAGCTTCTTCAAGCTCCTTTTCTGTAAAATGAAGATTATCAAGATCAAGATTTCTTAGTTCAAAGGGTGTGATCTCAAATTGAGCTCACACCAAATCTAAAGATGCAGATACTGAGACATACTGCTAGAGATGAGTAGTTCGTAAGCGCAGCTGACTCTTCAGCACAAAACATGCCAGCTGAGTCTCTGCTGTGGGGGTCAAACACGAAATAAGTAGTTTGATGACTGGCGTTGAAAATTATGGCGTGCCAGAACCCAAGGTTAAGATCCCATATTGGTGTATGTTGGAAACTGCTTTTTCGAAATTATAGTATGAATGGGTATAAGCATTGGTATCAACTAATCCAGTGTATGATTCACCTGGACTTGGACACTCAGCTCAATTATGTCGCAGATTTATGGAAATGAAGTAATAAGGGGAAACTCATTTGAGCTGTTCATGAAGATTCATGGTAAATACCAGTAACAGGCATCGTGTCCTGAAAAAACGAAATAATCAGACTTATATAAGGAGTCGATTTGTATAGTGCATGCATAAAACTGATACTAGGGTACTTTCGTTTATGGATATAAAATGAATGCTGTGTATGAGATCACATGTATGGGCTTAACACAGAGTAGATTTCAACAAAATGAAACTATCGTTGAGAATTACTGAACTCATATTGGCTAACCTTTCATTATAGCTCGAAAAATTAAGTGAAGAATTCTTTTAGCTCTTGCAAAATCCAAAAAATAGGGCCAAGGGTTTAAAAAATCACTTGCTGCATTCATGTAATACATGTCTTTAAGTCTTATTATATTCAAGTATTTTCATCGATGGATTTTAATATCACATAACAAGTGTGCAAAATGATCCTTAAATCAGTCTTGCAAAAAAGAACCATCTTTGAGATATTAAAAAAAAAACAACCCAAAAACAGACAAATCGAAAAAAAAAATAGGCAAACTAATTTACTTTTACGAATGAATCAAAAGATTTTAATGGAGAATTAAGAATTTAGAAATAAAAACGAAATATTAAACATACTCACGTGATTTTAAGTCGGGGAAGTCTTGATTGCAAATTGGCCGAATACCCTTAAATTTGGTGGCTTCATTCACGAAGTCAAAATGCTTGCATGAGTGTGTTCAGGTTGATGTTCGATTCCCGCTGGTACGAAGAGAAGTGCTGAGAGCAAAATCTGCTCCCAAACTTATATAGATTGAATGGACAACATGGACGTTTTGGAGGTGGAGAACGTGTGATTATCAAAGATGAAAAAGTTTAATAAAGGAGGATTATCTTTGGTTCATCGAGTCCACGTTTGTCACAGCGGATATCACTTTTACTGAAAATCATAGTTAAAGATGAGTTCGGCCAACCTAACGGTTTAAAATCTGGTATTAAAGTTTCTCTTGAAGTTCAAGAAGTTCAGGATGTCTTTGAATCCTCATTTTCGTCGGTTCCATTTCTTACTTAGGGTCATAAAAGTGGAACGATAGGTGTGTCAGCTAAGGCACGCTGACAATGCTCTTTATATACACGGCCAGTGCAGTGGCTTCCGATTACATCAACTTCGTTACAAGTGAACCATCGCAAAACATTCTCTTTCATCCATATTCTTTATCTTTTTTTATCCTTGGTATAAAAAAGTGAAATAAAAAAATATATGTATATTAAACAAATAATAATCTTAATGATAACGAGCTCGTCCTTTCAAATGTCAGGTAATGAAGTTAGTTTTCTAGAGCCTCTTGTGATCGGCAAAATCAAGCAATAAGTAGCTTTTCATGAATGTAGAAATAAATAGTTACAATGTAGTAATTTTATGTGGCCAAAATAAATGACACCTTATCCCATCCAATGTCTTTTTTCCTCCACTATAACACTAGGTTAAAAATAGAATTCATAAGCAATATAGACTTCCAGTATAAAATTGAAATTACCAAGAGCTCTATTGTCATTATACTCTAAAATAATCAGAAAAGATGATTTAAGAATTTAACAGCCGTATACTGTCGCATCTCGAGTTATAAGCTAAAATATCTCGCGTATACTATAGCAAGTCAAGTTACGATAGCATATATTGTGGATTTTCACAGAGTTCAAGATACGATAATTTAATTAATTGTAATTACGAGGTCATTATTGATGATAATACTCACAGGTTTTGTCACAAAAGGCGCAAGGTCATTGTCTTTATTGTATCAAAAAATCTCGATTTCTGAGAAAAATTCGACTTACGATAGTTTACGCTGCAACCCTCATTTTGTCTTTCAGTGATTGTATAGTATCAGAGTTGTGTCTTACTTGCCCATAGAATGTCCTGCTGGCAAATACGGAGATAGATGTTTGCACCACTGCAGCAAAACCTGTGCTGGACCAGACAATGCCTGTAACCATGTGGATGGGACCTGTCGTGCCTGTGATCCAGGTTACAGGGGGAACAAATGTCATCTGAGTAAGTGTTGCCGAAACTGGATTTGGAAATTTCAATTGAACTGTAAAAAAGAAATCTATTTTTGCATTCAGTGACTATTTTCTTCATTTTCAAATGTTAAGAAAAAACTATGTTCAAAACTATAGTGTAAAGGTTTACGCATAATATATAACGTAGATTAGGATAAACAAATCATGATTTACGATAGAAGCGCCCCTTAGAAATGAAAACTGTGTATGAACATTGCATTGTATTTCTTGGAAGGAGATAAATCAAATTGCAGATGTGAAGACGAATGTTCTAATCTTTTCTTGTCTTTCGTCTTATTTGTTAGTCTGAAGCTAAATCTAGGTTTATGATTGATTTTTCTTTATTGTTATTTCTTTATTTCCAGTCACTTGCATCTTTAGAACCTCAGATCTAGCTCCGTCGGTCGCGAGCTCTAACGTTGTTTGACTGCTTTCTTTACTTGTGTATTAAATATGTGTGTGTTAGCTTGTGAGAGAGAGAGCGAGAGAGAGAGAGAGAGAGAGAGAGAAAGAGAGAGAGAGAGAGAGAGAGAGAGAGAGAGAGACAGAGAGAGAGAGAGCGAGAGAGAGAGACAGCGTGAGAGAGAGCGAGAGAGATGGACAGGGCGAGAGAGAGCGAGAGAGAGATGGACAGAACGAGAGAGAGAGCGAGAGAGATGGACAGAGCGAGAGAGAGAGCGAGAGAGAGAGACAGAGCGTGAGAGAGAGACAGAGCGTGAGAGAGAGCGAGAGAGAGAGAGAGAGAGAGACAGAGAGAGAGAGAGAGAGAGAGAGAGAGAGAGAGACAGCGTGAGAGAGAGCGAGAGAGATGGACAGGGCGAGAGAGAGCGAGAGAGAGAGAACGAGAGAGCGAGAGCGGAAGAGAAACAGAGAGAGCGAGATAGAGAGAGAGAAAGAGAGAGAGACAGAGAGAGAGAGAGAGAGAGAGAGAGAGAGAGAGAGAGATAGAGAGAGCGAGAGCGGAAGAGAAACAGAGAGAGCGAGATAGAGAGAGAGAAAGAGAGAGAGAGAACATTTTTTACTGAACTGACAATTTAAGTAGTACATACAATGTTGCATAATGCATATGCCGGTAAATTGTGCGTTGTGTGCTAGTGTAATCGAGGATTATGTCAGTGATTACTTCAAATTTTCCAGTGAAACAATGATTTTAGTATTCACTTAAATATTCAGTAACCCTCATTCCATGGATAATTTTTTTTACTGTAACATATATACCCAAAAATTATAATGGCTTTATGAACGAAAGATGCTTATATGTTTAGGACAGTTATAATTGTTCATTTATATCTTTTGCTTTGCTCTATTCTAATGCCAAGTTATAATATATAAAAAGATATATATATATATATATATATATATATATATATATATATATATATATATATATATATATATAACTCAACAAATGACTGGATCGAAGATTTGATAAGTCCAAGTCATGGATATTCAAATATTGATCTGGTGGGCAAATGTTTGGAAATGTTATAGACGTCAATGTGTGGGTCTTTCTAAATAACGATTGCATTCATAAAAAAGCAAGGAATCAAATCTTGCGGACAATATTAAATCTCAAAGCTATGAAAACGTTCTGCTTCATAACCAAGCCAGTAAGACTGAGAGAAAGAGTGTGTGGGAGTAAACAATAATATCGATGACGCTTTTGTCATTTCTTTTGTAGCAAAAAAGTGTGAAAAAAGCTACAGGCCAGTCTTTCTAGGTAGGTTGGAACTGGCCGCAGTAGTTATAAAATAATATAAAATGTATATATATATATATATATATATATATATATATATATATATATATATATATATAAAGCCAGTCCAGGGAATAATGATAAACGGATTCACATCCTTGCAGAATGTCAAGTGCCTTCCAAAAAAGGAATTACTTCAAAATCTGACTAAGCACCCAGTTTTCAAGTCTAAAAAAAGATTAGTTTTTTAGGCCATTCTAATTTGAAGACCTGTTAAATGCACACAGTATACGAATTGTTTCAAATGAATAATATTACATAATGAGGAACAGGCTTTTGAAGCTTATTGGAAAGACAATTAAGGAGATTACTCCGAAAATGTTTAATATTCCCTTTTACATGGCTTGATCACTTTTGTCTTTCAGTGACTGTAAAATATCAGAGTTGTGTCTTACTTGCCCATAGAATGTCCTGCTGGGAAATACGGCGACAGATGTTTGCACCACTGCAGCGTCACCTGTGCTGGACCAGACAATGCCTGTAACCCTGTGGATGGGACCTGTCGTGCCTGTGATCCAGGTTACAGGGGGAACAAATGTCATCTGAGTAAGTATTGCCGAAACGGACTTGGAAATTTCAAATTAACTGTACAAAGTAAATCTAAATTTTAATTCCTCTTGCATTCAGTGTCTATTTTCTTCAATTTCAAATGTCAAAAACTATTTTCAAAATTATAGTATAAAGGTTCCCGCTCAATAGATAACGTGGATTAGGATAAAGAAATCATGATTTACGATAGAAGTGAACCTTAGAAATGAAACTGTGTCTGTGCTCTGCATTGTATTTCTTGCAAGGAGGTAAATCAAATAAGAGATGTGAAGATGAATGTATTAGAGTAATCACTAAGGATGCAAGACACCTTACTATTTTAAATAATCACTAACAAAAGACAATTTGAAAAAGAAAAGAACAAAAAAATGTGCCTTTAACAAGATTATAAAAAAAATCGTCATACATGCTCCTCTTGAAAATTTGATCTATAAGAATTGCACTCTGTGTTACATACATAAAATTATCATATTTTCATCCAGCCATACCTTCATGTATACCTCCATATTAAGATAATGATAAATATGCGCCTCTTCTAAAAAAAAAAAAGTATAGGAAAATACTATTTTTCCCTCAGCGTAACAAGTGCCCAAATTGTGTGTGATATTCCATACATAACTCAACAAATGACTGGATCGAAGATTTGATAAGTCCAAGTCATGGATATTCAATTATTGATCTGGTAGGCAAATTATTGTTACCTAGCTATATCGTTGTCATTCATCATGCATCTCAAAAACACATCTTATTCTAATCTAGATTGTTCCACTGGCTTCTACGGTGAAGGTTGTAACAATATCTGCAGCGAACACTGTGGAGGGAATCTAAAATCTTGTCACCATGTCAACGGTTCTTGTCACCAGGGCTGTGATCCAGGGTACACGGGATCTCTGTGTGTACAAGGTTAGACAAGTCCAGTGGTAGTAAATCGGAAACTTTTTTTTTTTTATTTGGGATATTTCCGTATTATGTTTTATCAAGAGCAAAGATATTTTACCGTCCATCAAACCACTATGCGATTAATACAAAATGGAAATGTCTGATCAGATAAGGTTTCTTTAGTCTCATTTGTATCTGTTCGCAACTTTTTTTTATTCATTAAGTGTGTTAGAATCCATTGACTTATCTTTAATATCAGTTGCATGATTTTCCTTCATTCATATTTTCAGTAATCTAGTGATGGAATCAATTTATCTCATAGCATTTTCCTTGGGATGCTGGACCTTTTGGTAGCCCAATTAAATGGCATGCTGGACATGAATATGACTCTATCACCATTCTTTATATTTTTTGCTAATCGCGTGCCAGTCTTTTAGAATGGATATTTTAGATTCAAATGGTAGATTTCTTCAGAAGCCTATTTAGTTGTATGATTCTATGATTCTTTTCAGATCCACTTTTTTCCACATTTTCCGGGCTTATTGAAGAATGCTCTTGCAATATAGAAAGCCATCAATCAAGGCTAAAAACAGATTCACATATTGAATGAAAAGCCGATATTAGAAAAACAAGTACAATATTAACGAAAAAAATGAATAAAAACTGTATCTAGTTTCAAATGTCATCTCAATTTCTGTTACTCTGTGAATAGAGTCTAAATCTAAATCTTCCGTGGATCTATTTTCAGTTTAGATTTAGAACTGCATTTGAAAACAGACTAATTCTTATATTAAATACAGATGTTCCCCTAAATCTAGATCTCTTTTATGTAAGAATAAGCTCATTTTTTATGACTAGATCTAAATAAACAAATTAATATCAGGTCTACGTTAATTGTGTCACCGTAATCGAAATTCAACTCCGGATTTTAACATATAACGTTTATATTTTGGAAATCACCTGTTTGTGATTGAACCAAGCATCATAGAGGCTTAAATAGACTTTGATAAAAGGAATCCACAAATGAAAAAGTCTAATCCTTGCGAAGACTTAAAAACATAGGCTGACCCTCTACTGGAGCTCTTGAACAAGATAATATTAATAATGGTAAGAATTGTTAACAATCTTCATGACGTGATTCATACTTGATCTACATGGTATATGATTTTAAAGTTGTAAATGCCCTTGACATTGGTCAATGTAAGGAACTAATCTATTAAAAATCTCAATTATAGGTATGTCAAATATATTTCACATGAACTGAACAATAATACTACGATTCAGTTTCCAGGCCCCAACACAATAATATAATTTACAAAATAAATGAGTTAATCAAATGAGCATTACAGAGTGAACCTCAGAAGACAAGTGGTCCTGTATCACCAAGTGACTGCATAGCGGGCTAGGTATTGAATTATAAATGCAAAATACTTATTTATACTAAAACATTATCATCGTCTACATTGTTTCTTCTTCTTCTCCTTCTTGTTCTTCTTGTTTGTCCTGTTCTTTTAATTCTTCTTTTTGTTCTTGTTCTCTTTGTTCTTGTTATTCTTCTTGTTCTTGTTTTTGTTCTTCTTCTTGTTCTTCTTCTTCTTGTCCTTCTTTTTCTTCCTCTTTTTATTATTATTATTATTATTATTATTATTATTATTATTATTATTATTATTATTATTATTATTATTATTATTATTATTATTATTATTACTATTAACTTCTTCATTGTTATAAGTTGGCCTTGAAGGATGTTGCTGATAGTGGACGTTGATACATGAAGTTCACCTGGTATTATTATTATTATTATTATTATTGTTATAGGTTTTGCAGCTCAAATACACAACTAAAGAATCCAAATGCCACATTGGCAATTCAAATAACGCAAAAGAGACATCAAATACAAACGTGACGTCAAAATTACGCAACTCATAGCTTAAAGAATCCAAATGCAAAAACTAAAAGTTCAAATGCACAACGTAGTGAATTCAAATGCCACATAGACATCACAAATAGGCAAAAGTTTATTGTGAGAAAAGCTCAAATATTATTTTATTTTGTGATTAATTTTTGCAAGATCTAATGATCAATTTACATCAACACATCTTCTGTTCCAAAGCACAAAGGCATATAAGACTGCATGTGCCGAAAAGCACCGTCCATTTTCCCTTCAGTCACCACAATAGTCTCTTGAACTGCAAGCTGTGTTAGAGTGGCCATTCGTTCGTCAAAAGGTTGGTCAAGTGTTTGTTCTCGCACCTCTGCTAGTCTTGTTTTCAAAGCTTGTTTCCAGATGCTGAATGCGTTCTCACAAATGTTCAGGAAAGGGGAATATGGAGGCAAATACTTGATGTTGAAACCCTCTGGGAGTTCTAAATTTCGAGCCTGCATATGGGCGCGGGCGTTGTCAAAAACGAAACTAACTTCCATTTCTGGTTGATAAGATTTCGGACACATGGTTCAGAAAGCCATTGAACCGCTCAGCTGTCATACCACCTTGAAATAGATCGTGATGAATTTAACCTGCTCGGGCACTCACGGCGAATGTCATGGTCAAGTTGTGACCACGACGACCCTGTACAACTCGGACAGCTCTTTCACTCGCCTAGCCCTGCCTCTGGTCCGTTTCAGCCATAAATTGATACCAGCTTCATCGACGAAAATCAAATCGAAGCGTTGAATGTTCCCCATGAGCCACTGACAGTACTCAAAACGTTGCTATTTCGTTGCATCAGAGTTTCTTTCTGCAGGTGCATACTCTAACTTCTACATAGTTATAAACTGTCCTATAAGGATGTTTCTGATAGTGGACGTTGATACATGAAGTTCTCATTGTAAGCGTGCACGCAGTTCACGATTATTTGCGTCTATAGTAAAGTCTGGGTGCTCATGAACGATATCATGAACTGTTCTGTGATTTTCAGCTGTTACGTTTTCCGTTCTTTTTCCGCCACGCGGCAATGCGACAACACCCTCACGTTGATTACCTCTTCTTATTATGTGGTAAGCTGTCGTTCGGTTTATTCCTATTATTTCTGCCAAACGCACGTAGTCATCTCCACGCACGTGAGTTTGATAGAGTCTTTCTTTGTCCGCAACAGAAACTTTAGAATAAACTGGCATTTTTACAAACAAACAAAGACACTCTTGATCAAAACAATCCTATAGGTTAGGTCTAAGGAATTTCGTAGATCTAGACAAAATCCGCTGTCGTGTTGATAAACTTCGTCACATAGTTTCGTGACGCAACGGCGCGGTTCACTTGCAGCTTGAAATGGTGCATTTACTTTTTTTATGTGTAATTTGCTTTCCTTATGCTGTTGCATTTGAATTCCCTATTTTTGTATTTGATCTAGGAATTATTTTTACCCATTGTAAAGTCCCGTTTAACATTTGGATAAAGCTATGTGTCACCTTTTTCCCTATGTGGCATTAGGAGTCTCTATGTGGTATTTGGACTCGCTATTAGTGTATTTGACCTGTAAAACCTGTATTATTATTATTATTATTATTATTACCATCTTTCCCTCCCTCCCTCTCTCTCTCTCTCTCTCTCTCTCTCTCTCTCTCTCTCTCTCTTTCTAGCTATCTTTCTCTTTCTCTTGCACTCCTAATTATCATTTTCTTTCAAGTATATTTTCATTAACTTATTATCTCTTCAGCATACTTATCTTTTTGGAGTTTTATTTATTAATCTACTTCTTCATTATTACTAAATACTTGTTTAATCAATTTTTTTAATATTTAATATTTTTTAAATATCTTTTTTTTGATTTACCTATTTTTTTTCCTGTGACTCTTTTTTTTTTTACATAAAAATTATATTTTTTGTGTGTACACTTCCCCATTTTTTATCGTTCTATATAGAACTTTTTTTCTTATATACACACACATATATATATATATATATATATATATAAAACCAGGCGAAAGGAATGCATGCTTAGACGTAGACAAAATACCAAAAATATTACTTGACCATGAAATGTCTAACTTGGGACGTTAATTCAATGCAAAACTTCGTAACATTTCATTATCATAGATTGTTCTCACTGTTAGAGCCCAAACTCAAATTTGTCTTTAAAATACCCAGTGCTCCTAAACAGGATACGGTTTGAAAAGAGCAAAGGTATCGAAACCGCTTAATGTTCTTAATAAAAAAAAATTTATGGAAATAAGTTTTTAAAACAGTTGGCTACTCAAACACTTTCTGACAGAATACGACAAGATACTTGTTGTGACAAATTTTTTAAACCTCATACAAAAACCGAATGGGAAATGTGTTCGGACCTACTTTATTTTTTTTTCAAATGTTTAGCAAAATTTATGCCACGTACAAAATTTATGCCACAGTAAATCTTGCTTGATTTTTTCCAAAAATTATGAAAAAAAAAATATATAGTTTTGAATGTTTTGTCTACATTGAAAAGTTCATATCAAATTTTCTTTTAAACTGAAGTTGCTTTCAAGTCCAAAGCTAATTGTAGAGAAGAAATTTGTCACAACAAAGTATGAAAAATTAAAGGCCTTAGAAAGTTATGTCTGGATCTACATAAAGTTTCCCATAAAAATGTGTGGATTTCCAAATACTTGTAGCCAGAGAGTATTAGAAAATCAATATTACTGAAAATCCTGACTTGATTTTTAAGGTTGTAAGTGTAACAAAACCATTGCGATCAAAATGTTTCGAGGAAAAAAAAATTTGTTTTTAAAAATCAAGTAGTTCTAAATCGAGTAATCACAATCAAAATTTTGCATAAGGAAATATTTGTTGCGATGGATGGAGTGTGGAAATGTTATAGACTTCAATGTGTGGATCTTTCTAAATAACGATTGCATTCAAACAAAAACTATGAATGAAATCTTGCGGTCAATATTAAATCTCAAAGCTATGAAAACGTTATTTTTCATAGGCAAGCCAGTGAGACTGAGAGAAAGAGCGCGTGGGAGTAAACAATAATATCTATGACGCTTTTGTCAGTTCTTTTGAAGAATTTTATAACAAAAAAGTATATAAAAAAAGCTAAAGGCATTAGAAAATGTTGTTTTGAATCTACATAAAGTTTGTGGAAATATAAAACAAAATATGTGTACATTTCCAAACATTTGCAGCATAAGAGTAGTAAAAATAAATTGTTATGGAAAATTCTGACTTGATTTTTTAAAGATTTTTTAGAAAAAGAAATCGCGACAGATGTTGATTAAAATTGTTAAGAGGAGGAAAAAAATAAAAAAAATATATTGCTTCCTAAAGTATTTTCGTAATTTTTCGAAAAAAAAAAAAAAAAAAAAAGTTTATCACAATCAAGTAGCCCCAGATCTAGAATCTTGTTACCGCAATCTTTTTGTTATTACCATCTCTCCCTCCCTTTCTTTCTCCCCTCTCTCTCTCTCTCTCTCTCTGTCTCTCTCTGTCTCTCTCTCTGTCTCTCTGTCTCTCTGTCTCTCTGTCTCTCTGTCTCTCTCTCTCTCTCTCTCTCTCTCTCTCTCTCTTTCTAGCTATCTTTCTCTTTCTCTTGCACTCCTAATTATCATTTTCTTTCAAGTATATTTTCATTAACTTATTATCTCTTCAGCATACTTATCTTTTTGGAGTTTTATTTATTAATTTATTACTTCATTATTGCTAAACACTTGTTTATTCAATTTTTTAATATAATAATTTTTAAATATCGCTTTTTTTTCCTGTGAATATTTCTTTTACGTAAATGTTATATTTTTTGTGTGTACACTTACCTATTTTGTTACCGCTCTATATAGAACTTTCTATTATACACATATACACCCACACACACACACACACACACACACACACACATATATATATATATATATATATATATATATATATATATATATATATAGACAAAATACCAGAAATATTACTTGACCATGAAATGTCTAACTTGAGACTGTTAGGAACGTTAATTCAATGCAAAACTTCGTAACATTTCATTATCATAGAATGTTCTCACTGTTAGAGCCCAAACTCAAATTGTTTTTTAAAAATACCCAGTGCTCTTAAACAGCAAACGATTTGAAAAGAGCAAAGGTATCGAAACCGCTTAATGTTCTTAATATAAAAAACAAATTGGAAATAAGGTTTCAAAACAGTTGGCTACTCAAACACTTTTTGTTACAGGATATGACAAGTTACTGGTTGTGACAAGTCTTTTAAAAAATCGAATGGGAAATGTCTTCGGACCTATTTTATCTGGTTCAAATGTTTAGCGAAAAATCCAGTTGTTTTTTTTCCCTTTTTTTAATTGAAAAAAAAACCGTGATGACATTTTCATGAACAAGTATATCAAGACTTCCCTTAGAGACTCTGACAGTCTTTAAGATCTGTTGTTTTAGATTCGCAAAGCCAAATAGAAAGCTAAAATTCTCAACCAGTTTTCTAAAATATTGGCAGCTTAAGTGAAATGAAAGTAACAGAAGAGGAACCGGTTAGTGCGATAATGATTTCTTACAACAGAAGTGATAAAAGTGTAATTAACTGATTGGAAGTTTTTCTACAACTAATAAAGCAGCTCATATGGTTATATTTATGGTAAAATAGTTTTAGCTTTGCCACAAAACAAAAATCAAATATTTTTTACTTATTCTTAAAGAGTATTACAACCAGGGCGACTCAAATATAAATAAAAACATAGCATCACTTTAAATATCACACTTTTGTCCGCTTGAGACAATATAATTTTATAGCTCATTTTGTCATTTCTTCTTACTATTTTGATTAAAAAATGTTAAAGTAGAAAACAGTCAATGCAAAAACGGACAAAATACGTAACATATAACGCGGGTCAAGATAGTATAAAGTATGCTTTGAGAGAAATGTTGATTTATTTTTATCGATCCACACTCGTGACATTCTATGCAAAGATTCGAATCGGTTAAAAGCAGAGCAAATCAGGTCAGATATTAGTGTATTCTTGTTTCTTTGGTTACACTAGGGTCAATGTTCTATTCTAGAAGGTGTCTTGAAACTTCCCAGTCATCACACACGTCTATTAGACATTTTCTCTGATTTTTTATCTTGACCGACCTTCCATGCCAGAGTTAGTACCACTCTCTGTTGTGAATATCAACGCACTGATTTAAGAGATGGTCTGTCCATACTCCATGTTTATGATCGTGACAAGTTCCTGGATGACTCTTTTATGCCTCCATGTTTATCAACCTTTTGAAAGATTCAAAACATGCTCTGTGGTCTACCTGTCTTGGCATAGCGGACAAGAGAGGTCCTCTTTCTTTTCCCATCACACCAGGTTTGCGCTGGATGGCAGGAGATCGTTCACTAGTCTTATGTGAAAATAGTCCCATGAAGCGCCATAAGCCATTTGTAATTCCTGCAGGATATTATCTCTATTCGTCCTTTGTCCTTGTTGCTCTTGCTGAACTGCTTTCAGAACAATTCTGGAATCTTCATTAATGGCAATGTCTCATTTCTCTTTTCCTTCTGCTTTTGACCATCACTTTGTTGTAAATGATCACAGCCTTTTGTGGACAGCTACATTTGATTTATATTTTCTTTTTTACATACTACAAGACTGTCCTATTTAGGCTAAAAATTCATTGAACCTTTAGATGTTTTGTAATTTATTTTCTTCTTTCACTTTTTTCATCCTCAACAATACACACATTGTTTTAGGTATATATATATATATATATATATATATATATATATATATTTATTTATATATATATATATATATATTTCTTTTTCTCCTACTCCTCTTCTTCTTCTCTCTCTTCTTCTTCTCCTTCTCCTTCTTTTTCTTCTTTTCTTCTTCTTCTTCTTCTTCTTCTTCTTCTTCTTCTTCTTCTTCTTCTTCTTCTTCTTCTTCTTCTTCTTCTTCTTCTTCTTTTTCTTCTTCTTCTTCTTCTTCTTCTTCTTCTTCTTCTTCTCCTTCTTCTTTTTCTTCTTCTTCTGCTTCTTCTTCTTCTTTTTCTTCTTCTTTCTTTTTCATCTTCTTTCTTGTTTTCCTTTGTAGCCTTTTAACTTTTTTTTAATATTAATATCGCTATCATTTTTGCTTCTTTGTACCTGTTGGTTATTTCAAATTTGAAGTATATTTAACATGCTATCGGGAAATATAATAATCTTTTTTTTCATAATCAATTTCACAAAGTTTTTTTTTAAAGAATCATATCGTTGTTTTTGGACTTAATACTTGTTATTGCGGCACACTGAACCTGCCAGAAATATAATGTTTGTAACACTCTTCTTCTTTTTTATTCGTTGTGCAATTTGAATTCTTTTTAAAATTGTAGTCATTGAAGGACAACTTAGTAAACGTCAAAGTCGAACTAGAGGGATATTTTCATATAATTTTACCGGTACTGTATGTTAGACAGTGCAGTTATACATCTATACTTTGTTGTATGCTTAAGTAATGAAGGTGAAATATATAAGGAAAACAACAACAATAAAAAAACATGAAAAATGTTAAAGGCTTAAATAACTCTCAATGTTTTTTAATGCTATATGATAGGTTCACTTTATACAACCCTATTTTAAAACGCGAAAATAAAAATTTCACACGCTCAAAAGATTGTTATGTTCTGAAGGAAAGTGATTCAATTTACTTTGTGACACCGAAAACATGGTTGTATGAAGAAAGGACAAAGTAAAAGATATAGATATTCTAAAGACACCTTTGATTTTATTCCATTATTAGATATGAAAGACAGGTGACACTAGGAAAGACTAGTATCGAGGCCTCGCGGGCTAGCAACCCCTTGGTCTCTAAAAATAAATCGCTACAAGACATAATAAAGAGAGATGCTCCCATGATCCACCGAAAGGGCGAGAGAATGATGGACCAATCGATGACAAATCGATTACGACTGAAAACGCCCAAAGGACTACGAGATCAGAACAACGGAGAAATTTGGAAATGGATTACCCATGTGTATGTGGCAGAAGATTTACCACCGAAAGAGTAATGAAGATCCACTGGACTAAAATGGGCTGCTTGAATGCTTCGACGAATCAACAACAGCGTACTGCTCAGTCAGGTAAGACGTCGGAAAACCAAAGCCAGGTTCAAAACCACAGTGCTGAGGAAATCCAGTCTGACCAAGAATTCCGACAGCTCATCAATGCTAAACGCCAGAAGATCAATTTCCCACCAGCAAGCGCAAAAGAACAATGGGAAGCTCTGGATAGCAAAATAGTCCTACAACTGGACAAGCTCATCGGGAAGAGCACTTTGGAGCACAAACTTACACTTTCGGTGACTCTATCTACCAGACATGTCTTAACACCTTCGAGGCTAAACAACATCAAGCCAAAAGAGAACCTAAGAAAAGTAGAAGGCAACGTGAGATGGAAAGCAGAAGAAAAGTTTAAGGAAACAAACGAAATCAGCGACTGAAGAAGAGAAAAATGGGCTGCAGTAACTTTGGCGAGGTTTGAAGGCGAGACACTCAGCACTGAGCAGAGCAGAATCCGCAAGGAAGAGACGAAGTCAAAAGAAAAAGAACCAGGAACGCTTCTACAAAGACCCATTTCAGTTTGCAAGACAACTCTTCCAGCAACCAAGATCAGGTTCTCTTTCAGTACAGAAAGAACAGCTGGAGTCCCACCTGAGGAAAACATATTCTGACCCAAACAGAGAAATACTTGTACGTGAACCTGCAGGTCTGGTGTGACCAACTGCTCCCGGCGAAGAATTCAATAGCAAACCACCAAGCTTGAAAGAAATCAATGCAGTAGTGCAAAAAGCAAGAGCCAAGTCAGCTCCATGCCCCAATGGCATGCCTTATCTACTGTATAAAATATGTCCAAACGTTCTAAAGCGGTTACACAAAATTCTCCGAGGAGCATGAAGCAACGTCAAGATCAGTGAGCAGTGGATGTCTGCTGATGGAGTTTATATACACAAGGAGCAAAACTTGACTGAAATAAATCAGTTTCGACCAATCTCGCTGTTGAATGTAGAAGGAAAGATATTCTTCTCGGTCATGGCATCCCGCTTAACAAAATATGTCACTAAAAATGGGTACATAAATACCTCAGTCCAGAAAGGAGGCATCCCCGGAGTTTCTGGATGCTTAGAGAATGCAACAATGATCTGGGAAGCTATTCAAAGGGCAAAATCGGAGAAACTTAACCTCGACGTCATTTGGTTGGACCTGACAAATGCTTACGGGTCCGTACCACACCAAATGATTCAGCTGACCCTGAGAATGTACCATGTTCCGGAGGATATACAGGTCATGCTAGATGACTATTTCAGCGGTTTCCGGATGAGATTCTCCACTAATAGCTACACCACAGACTGGATCAACTTGGAAATTGGAATCGCCATGGGCTATACCATATCACCAATCCTGTTCGTCATGGCTATGGAAGTCATCTTGAAAGCAGCAGAAGATAGCGCAGGCCCGGCCAATCTAGGTGGTGGTTGCTACACGCCTTCTTTGAAAGCATTCATGGATGATACCACCATAACCTACTCAAAGGAAGACGAAACACGCCGAATGCTAGAGCGCCTTGACGTCTTAATGGCATAGTGCAGGATGAAATTCAAACCAAAGAAGTCTCGCAGTCTTTCAGTAAGGAAAGGTAAGAGAGATGCGACGACGAAATTCACAGTGGCCAGTCAGCAGATACCAACGGTCAGTCAAGAACCAGTTAAGAGCCTTGGGAGATGGTACGATTCATCCATGAAAGATACCAAAAGAGGACTAGAAACAGTAGAACTTGCTACCGAAGGCCTGCTAGCCATCAACAGATGTGGCCTTCAGGGTAAGCTGAAAGTGTGGTGCCTACAGTTCATGCTAATTCCGAAGCTCCTCTGACCATTCCTGGTCTATGAAATATGCTCAACTTCAGTTGAGGCAATAGAAGCTAAGATCAATAAGTTCACCAGGAGGTGGTTAGGGGTACCTCCAGGTCTAACAGATGTGACATTGTACAGCCGTCAAGCAAAGCTGAGACTACCACTAAAATCCATCTTGGAAGAGTATAAATGAATGTGGCAAAGCCAGGCTACTCTCTATGTTAGAGGACTCCGAGGACCCAGTTGTGAAGACAGTGCAACCGACCATAAAAACGGGTAGGAAATGGAAAATTGTCGAAGCCGTAGACGAAGCTAAAGAGTGCCTTAAGATTAAAGAAGTGATTGGGCAAACTCAAACTGACTGCAAAGGGCTAGGATCATCTACAGCAAAGTTGTGGTCAAAAGCAGAAGGGAAAGAGAAAAGAAACATGGTCATCAATGAGATACGGCTCAATGAAGATTCCAGAATGGTTCAGAAAGCAGTCCGGCAACCTCAACAGGGACGATGGATTAATTGGGATAATGCCCTGCAGAAATCCCTCACATGGAATGAGATTTGGCACATGGCGCCTCTTCGGATCAGCTTTCTCATCAGATCAGTGTACGATCTCCTGCCCTCAAACGCAAATCTGGTACGGTGGGGACAGAAAGAGGACCCCACTTGTCCGCTATGCCAAGGCAGGCAGACCACAGAGCATGTCTTGAGCTCTTGCAGAAGCGCCCTCTCACAGGGGCGATACACATGGAGGCATAACAAAGTCCTTCAGGAACTTGCCGCAATCATAAGCACCGCTAAAGGAGAGACTACCCTTCCTAATACTAACGCGTTGATATTCACAACAGAGGGAAGCGCTAAGTCATGGCACAGAAGGCCGGTGAGGACAACAAACCAGATAAAATGCCTTCTAGACGGTTGTGATGACTGGGAGGTTTCAGCAGATCTTCCAGAATGGGACAGTCATCCCAGTATAATCAAAGAAACGAGATTAATGCCTGATATCGTGATCCATTCAGATTCCACACAACAATTGATAATGGTGGAGCTAACAGTGCCATACGAAAACAGAATGGAAGATCTACAAAAGAGAGAAATACATGAACCTGACCAAAGAGCTAGAAAATGCCGGATACAAAGCTGTAGTGTTGCCCGTTGAGGTTGGTGGCAGAGGATTCGTAGGGTCATCAGTCTACAACCTTCTGACTAAACTTTCAATATGTGGCAACAAAAGAACAAAAGCTCTAAAGTTACTAGCGGAAAAAGCCGAAAACAGTTCCTGGAGCAGAAGAAATGAGAGGTTCCTTCATAAGGATTCAAAATGCTCTAACCATCGCAGGAACATTTGACGAAGTGGTATAGCGCCGGGATCAGCAATCCATCAAGAGAAGAGGGTGTGGGTTCGAATCCTGGCGCTGTGCAAAAAAAAAAAAAAAAAAAAAAAAAAAAAAAAAGATTACAGGGAGACGCCTGGGAGTCATGACCTGGGTGTCGCCCGGCGCCCTTAGAGTGTCAGAGGTTCAGGGCCGAAACACTTGCTACAAGGAGGGTTTCTTCTCTGAAGACTCCATGTTATTTAGCTCCCCAATGAGTTTCTACTTAGTGAAGAGAAATACCTCTCTAGAAGTTCGACCACAGTTGCTACTGATAAATTTCAACTAAAACAGACTTTCCCGTAACTGTTACAGATTATACCTACTGAAGTGTTTTTGAGTTTTATATTGGTTTCTCGAAGTGTTGCTGTCTTTACATGTATTTCAGTGTGTCCAAGAGGCCAGTACGGACATCACTGTGCAGAGACCTGTAGTGACCACTGTGCTGGAGCATACAACACCTGTAACTTTGTAGACGGGTCATGTGATCAGGGATGTGATGTGGGTTACCTACCCCCACTCTGTTATGACAGTAAGTATGACGTTTCTCGTTGTCTATGTAGTTTTTATATAGCGTTTTGCAAGACACCTTTCTAAATAATTTCAACATCTTCAGACAAAAAGAAGAAATATATATATATATATATATATACATATATATATATATATAAAATTGTTTTTTTTTTTGTAGGTTTGTCCAAAGCTTAAATTTTCCAGTTAGCATATTTTATGTCACGGATTACTGAATTTTTGTTCATTGTGATTTGATGTCAGATGGGTAAAACCCCATATATATGAAATGTATGCCATGTTTTACATGTTTTGAGTTCACTTTATCAGAGTCATAATGCCTTACTTATCCCAATAGCCTGTCCCAGAGGTCAGTACGGTCCAGGTTGTGTAGGGAAATGCAGTGACCACTGTACTGGACGAACCGGCGAGTGTTACTTCAGGACTGGACAGTGTTACCAAGGCTGTGAACCGGGCTTTCAGCCCCCGACTTGTCACACAGGTGAGGTCAACATGGAGTTAGGATTCACAACAAATGGAGCTGGAATACATTGTTCATTATCTTATTTGATAGCAAACTAAGTAAAGTTGTCAGCGTATTTTTTAATACATAAAATAAATTTATTTGTAATTGTCTTATTACGTTTGCAATGATTAAATATTTCACCAGTTTGCCTTTTCTAAAACTTTCACAGTAATAATTCTGTGTTAGTTTTTTTTTTTTTTCTTTTAACCTCCTGATTTTTTTCTTTCTCCTCTCAGCTTATTTTCATTTTTTTCTATTTATTCCTTTATACAGCATTTACTCTTATCCTTATATCTTTGTCTCATTTGTCGAAAACTCTAGACCACCAGGTTTTACTCTTGTTTTCTCTACTACTGCATTTTTTTTACATTCTATTTTGTAAATAATTGTCATGTCTTTATAAAATAATCTCCCCTAATACTGGCTGCATTGTCATCTGCTCTGCTCTTCTGCCCCTAGAGTGTCCAGCAGGAACGTATGGCCCTGGCTGTGGTAAGACCTGTAGTGTCCACTGTGCTGACTCTGACCATATCTGTAACAAGACGGATGGGTCATGTGACCAAGGTTGTAAACCAGGCTATCAAGGTCGTGTCTGCTCTGAGAGTGAGTTTAGAGAACGATCCTAGAAGATAAAGCTTAAAATGGATATTTTTTTTATTATTATTAACCCTTACTGTCCAGTAAACATGATCAAAGTAAAATTCTTTAACTTTAGATTTCTTGGCGTAAATTGGAATTTTAACTCTTTCTATTTACCTTCCTGATAAAGTTGACACTAAAAAGTTATCATGTCATTTGCTCCTAACCAGGCTTAGCGTCTGGTTATAAAAAGTGTCATAACGCTGAATATCGTAAGCTGTCAATAATAAAGCTGTTCACGTTTTTATTGTAATGTAAACTTTAAGCAGCCGCTAAAAAAATATGCGAAATATATTTACCGTACGAGTAACCATATTTTGTTTTACTTTTTTCATATATTTTTTTAAATTTTAATCAAAACTATATGTGAGGAGATGAAATTATATATATATATATATATATATATATATATTTATATATATATATATATATATATATATATATATATATATATATATATATATCAAGGACTACTATATTGACAGGACGTGCAGAGTCAGATTCCTGACTCCGCTAGCGGAGGCGGTTCATTTTTTAGATCTGGCGCTCATAATTTGGGTATGTTTACCTCACACGATATAAAAAGCATGGTAAAATACAATGGGATTGATTTCTCATAATTTGGTTTTGGCAAAATAGTGAAATCCTGACATATCTCTCTCTCACCCCCCCCCCCCCCCCCCCCCCCCTCACCCCACCTACCCCTCTGGCGTACACAAAATGAAGCCACCACATGCATACTACAACTTCGCTTCCAATGATCAACCTACCAATTTTAATAGAGAATAAATGGACAGTGTGTGTGTTACCTTCTGTCCATATTGTACACTGCCTCGCCATGGCTTCCTCTGTGGAAAGTAAAAAGGAGCGCGTTCCGAGGAATGATGTCCCACCTCAGCGCCATTTTGAGTATTGTTTACGTGGTTACAGATCATTCATTGTTTCAAAAAAGAGTGTCTATGTCAGTTGTTTCTTTTCAAAGGTGAGCTAGAGCCTGTACTCTTTTTCTAAACAGGAAAAATAGCTAATCTAGATCATATTACCCGAAACAGCCGCTGTTGGGATGAACCCTCGAAAAGTGCCAAAAGAGGGAATTCAGTGATAATTAGCTTACTCAATTCATTCACCATTTCAATGTGGTTCTGAATTAGTCTGCTAGTCGCGCCTTGTTCAGGGAGGTCTGGTAGAGTGTTGAGTTCTGCTAGTGATCCTTTTCCAAATTGTGTAACCCGTGCGAGGCGTCTCAACAGATTATTTGAAATTCTCCAAAGTCAAAGAAGATGTTGATTGTGGAGAGAACATTGATCAGTTTGTTGCGGCAAGCAAACTTTGTGTGTTGACTTCTTTGTGAAGGATAATGCACATTTTACAAAGTCAAATGTGCAGGCATGTGCCACTGTAAGGGCACCCCGAGATACTTCGTCAATGAAGCTTTTTGCTCCATCACCAAGGAGAGGCTCATCCTTGCATTTTATTTCCAACCAACCCGCAACATATGCACTGTTCAGAGTTTGTTTTTTGAAATGTTTTACCTAACACCGTGTCAACATCTGTCGCTTAAATCACTGCCTGAAGCTTTCTTTTGCTTGGTAGTACCAACACGTCACGCAACTGGTAAGAATTGCAATGAGGAAAGGATTCAATAGCAAAACAGTAATCCTGCAGTGTAAAAGTCTTATTGCAGAAAAGCCGAAGCCGTCTTGTAAGAAAATGGAGCCTCTTGGCCTTGACAGGAGACTGCTCATCATTCTTCACTAGTTCAAGGGAGTTTGTTACTTTGTTGACAACTTCTCAACAGGATGAATGTGACTCATGACTGAATGCACAACCTCAAAGAATTGAGAATAGAATGGCAGCCCATTGTTTGGACTGAGAAGTTTACCCACTGGAACACTGATCCCATTCTTGAAGGCACTAAGAGTCAGAGGGGAACACAAAGTTGACTTGTTATGAACAACAACTGACACAGAGCATTGACTGTAATCTGTTTCCATGACCATACACACAAGGTTGTCCTGTGAGCGAGATATTATGAGATTGAGATCTTTGTATTTCTTATGTAGGTCGTTCTCAGGAGTGAACTCATGAAGAGAAGTGATTTTGTCCTTTTTCAAGAAATATTTGAGTTGCTGGTCCTCAGTTTTTGGTTCGCGAGGTGGTGGCCTCGGAGAGGGCAAACACGATGCTGGCACATTAAAAACACTTGGTGCATTCACTGGCCTGGTGTGACCACCTGGAATCTTTACCATTTCAGTATCCGATGGCCAATGTTTTTGACAAATGAAGAATGTCGGATCAACAACAAAGCCTGCACGTGGTGGGAGAAAGCTTAGCCATTTCTGCTTCTCCAGTTCGTCTCTTGGTAGTCGAAACACGACATTTGTTCGTCTCATCATAATTTCCTTTACAGTTCACAACACCATACTTGTTCGGCATGATGCTAGAGCAAAGGTCTGTAATGTTGCCAACGAAAACGTTTCAAATATCCAGTGGAATCGCGTGAAACAACACAAGAATGGATAGATCTAGCAAATCAACAACACACTTCGCTTTCAAATTTTCCAGCACTGACTTAGCACCACTACCGGTGGAATGTAAACACGCTTCCGCCTCAAAAATAGTGTGCTATTTGAAACAAAAAAATCCAATGCTTTTCTCTGCATTAACAACAGGTGATTGGTGGTCGTACTTCATGTAATTTGAAATACACAATATGTATAAATGATCTTAGTATCTACCGATTCGACCAATCTGTAATTTACGAGATCACTGCTCTTTACAGGGCGCTACTTCTGGGTTACGTTCGTTCTAAAAATTGGCCGCTGGTAGATAAGTAGGTCAGTTTTGATCGCCTCCGCTAGCGGAGTCAGGAATCTGACTCTGCACGTCCTGTCAATATAGTAGTCCTTGATATATAAATATATATATATAAAGAGAGAGAGAGAGAGAGAGAGAGAGAGAGAGAGAGAGAGAGAGAGAGAGAGAGAGAGAGAGAGAGAGAGAGAGAGAGAGATACAGAAATATAGTGGAGGGTTACTAAAAAGACGTGTAGATAGTTGCAAAGAAAGAAACATGTAGGCTCCTAAGATTTTACAGAAAAGTATCAAAGGGTAGTTGAAAGCTGACACTGTTATAATCGAGACAAATGACAATTGCGATCATGAGGAAAGTAAAGAAAAATAAAACTGTATGAATTATAAACGTTTGCATGCCTCTTTTTACATCAGTGCAATGCATTTTTTATACATTTTACATAATATAAAATGTTTTTTTATTTTTAATTTGAAATATGATATACTTATCAATTACATAATTACAAGTACAAAGTAATTAAAAAAAAATAAAGTTCACTGGAGAAAGAAAAATGATTAAGGGATTAAACATAAATTAAGAATTTAAATATAAGTTTATTTTACAGCTGAAATGTAATCTATAAAAAATATAAAATTTGCAAATCCATCTTTTATGGCTTTCGTCATGTATCCTAAAGACTCACACATTTCATCCAGTGCCTTTGAAGTACTTGACTAATGTATAATAAATATGCAGTGTTAGTTTCGCACTTAAGATAACCTGCGTAATGCCATGTAAAATATTAAAACTCGACTTAATTGTCCTTTATCCACAGATCTACCACAAAAAAAAATTGTTCAAAGCTTCCCGCAAATCTTTTGTCTTGGCTACTTAATAAATACTGCTGAATTGTTTATCTCAGTTTCTGCAAATCTGGCGTAACGTCAGAATAGCTTATAAAACTGAAAAAGTGATGTACCAAAAAGTCGATTTAAAAATTCTTGGATGCGCTTTTTTAGAATCAGACACAATAAATGTCTAGTCGTCACTCAAATATTTTTAGATTTAGCTGTAGACTTAAAGCTTTCATTTGCCTTCTCAATGAACCAAAATTTATTTCAAGAAAATAAGATATCTCAACAAAAAGATTTAAACACGAGAGAATTACATATCTACTCCCATTCTGTCGGCCTCCTCAGCCTGTCGCATAGGTTTGTATGGGCCTGGTTGTAACACGACATGCAGCGATCAGTGTGTTGGACAAAACAACCCGTGTCATCACATAGATGGGTCGTGTTACTTGGGCTGTGTACAAGATGATCAATCTCCTATGTGCCATAGAACAAGAGGCAAGTAAATTGTGATACGGCACTAAATCAAAATGATATAAGGATATATTTATGAATGAGAAGAAAGGGTTAAAAGTTTTATCAGTCAAAACACGATATGATTTTTTTTTACTAAAATACAATATTGATATTGATTTAAGCCTTTTACTTTTTCTCTTCACAGTATGATTATATCATATTTATCTATATACACGGCTCTCTTTACATTCGAGCCCTGACAATAACAGGTCCTCTTACCCCCTCTTATCGTACGCTAATGAAAGACAGAATGGATAGTCAGTGGATCAATGAATGATGATGATTTTTCATATTCGTTCAACGTAATTGTTTTTCTTGCATAAATATATATATATATATATATATATATATATATATTTTCACTTTCATAAATTCAGTCAACAATCTAGCTGCTGTGGATGAATATTTTGATTTATAAACTTATCCGGTTTTAACCATTTTTTATCCAGTAAATGACCAGTTTGATGAGGGAGCAGGACTTAAAACTTCAAGCATCTCAGTTACTTTATTTGCTGTTGTCGTTGTTGTTATTGCTGTTCCTGCTGCTGCTGTTATTGTAGGATTGCTTGTATCGAGGTAGGGATTCAATTGATCAGCTTTGTTTAGAAAGCCTCACAAACATTTAGGACAACCTGAAGTTAATTAATACATTCTATGTTAACGTGGTACCTCATCTTTCTGATTATTTATAAATTTGTATCCCTTTGTTTGAATCATATTCCATATTTATGTTTTAGCTGGTCTTAACGTTGCTAATTGATCAAAATGGATCGCAATTGTTACTGTATATTTTATATAAGTTAGCGTCCTCTAAGCCTCTCTCAGAAAATACTAATCTTTAAAGAACCGGTATAATAGTTAACTCTTTCTATAAATCTGCTATTTAGAAAAAATCTTAATTATAAAAGAACACTCCGGTCCATCGAATTACATCATAACAGAGCGGTCATCTTTTTTATCTACTTCATGTATTGCAGGTTCCGTGTGACCAAAAGACATAGACCACGTAGATCATCCCCTGAAGAATATAGTGCTAGAGTAGAGTTCGTGCAGGTTGAGAACCCAGCTCCACAACCTGGGACACCTGCCAGAAGAGGATCCAACCAACATTATGAACCAATGGAACTCTCATCTCTAAGCTGCTGTCCCAACGATATTGTCTTTGACCAGTACGCCACACCTCTGGATATGGAGAGAGAGCTTGGAGAGTACGAGATGCCCTTAAATGTCAAGCAAAGTGATTTATCTCAGCTTCCTGGCCAGGACATCAATAAGGCTGAGAAAATTAGTTCTGCCAATAGTAAGCGGTGGAAATCTCCTACTGGGTCTTCGAATCAAGAAATCCTAGAGAAGAAGGAAGGTTCTGGCATTTATTGTAACTCAGATCGGCTTCCTATCGGACATGAACGTCGGCACACCAAGGAGACCGAAAAAACATCTGTTACTGCTAATAATTCACATACACCCCTTACTATGTCTTATACCCAATTGGACAATGAGATAGGTAAGAGGATATTTTATACTGTATACACGAACACACATATATGTATATATATATATATATATATATATATATATATATGTATATATATATACACATAATGTTTATCTACATTGGTTTTGCAAATGCATGAGAGACACAGGAGTTTCTACGTTCTACAGAACGTTTCTTTAATGTTGTAGAGAACCGGCAATGAAAGATTATGCCTTTAAATTAATATAACAGTTTATATTTGTGTAGTCCATGCTGTGACATCGAAGCATACAGCTTGTGTAAATATGGTTCCTTTCACTATGCAGATCAAAGTCAAATTATTCCTAAATCTAAACATTTTCAAAGGAATCAATCTTACCATATGTCTTTATTGAATATGTGGACAGAAGAAAAAACAATTTTGCTTAAAAATGGTCATAGTTATGTGAAAGAAAACAATCTCTAACGGTAGATGCAACGCCACTTAAAACTGGAAATTGATTAACTGTGACATGACCTGATTGAAAAATCGGGATCATTTTTGGAGTTTATAATTTCAAAGAAATGCATCTAATGCTTGTTTAGTACAAGATAAACTTTTCTCTCAAAGTCTTTTTCGAAACATGACGTACTCGTATTTCTCAATACAATCTTGTTAAGGATTCTTAAATTACTGTTTCATTTATCATTATTCTTTTATGAATTTTGCACGGAACAAGCTTATGAAAAAAAATAAAGAAGTATACAATTGTGTTACCAAAGAAAATTGAAATTTGAATAGGTTATGATCTATTATGTAGCATAAATTTCAAAATTGTATAGAACAAATCTTTAAAATAGATATTTCTTTCTAAACAGACATTAGGAAATATGTTTGTATGAATTTAAATATTAAATTTATTTTATAAAATTATGCCAAATATGTGCAAGTTAGTAAAAAAAAGCCTTAGCTTTCTAAATATATATTTAAGATGGCCGCCTGTTGTATGACAATTGTTGTATTTAGAAATATTTTACATTTTGTTCATCACTTATTGTATCTACAGAGTAAGCGGTACCAAAATATTTCTCCTATAAATATTGAACAAATTGGCCTCAGGTGTAAGGAACTTCTATTTTTTTTCATCTTATCAATAAATCCATAAATCAAGAAATATTGTTAGAGACTCCTATTTCTGCATTTAAATGTTTAATAAAATAATGTGAAACTCCTTTGAAAAATATTCTACTTTTCTAAACTCAATAGAAAAGGAACAATGCCAATATAAACCCACATATATCAAAATGATAACTTTCATGTATTTTCTTTCTGAAACACAGTATATAAAGAGCTAATCGTAAAAAGAAAGCTATATGTAAGTAGCATGTTAATAATAATTTTACGGTCTAGATATCTTGGAGCTATGAAAATAAATCATATTATTTCAAACCTACAGTTAAAACGATTTTTAGTGCTTGAAATATTTGTGTAACAACATGTATTCAAATTTGTTTTCCAGAAAGACGGCAAGGAAGCAAAGAGTAATGGCTACAGAAAAAAAGAATGTTTGGAAAAAGGCAAACAATCCCAGAATGAAGGTTTTTGTATCAAACAGGATATAACATTGTCATTATAATTTTATTACTAAAATGTTTTTGACGTGTCATTCTTGCGTAGTTAACCTTGAATAAAGCCCCCAGAGAATGACAATCTTTAACCACATAGAGTTAATAAATCCCTGCATTAAAAATAAAATACATATCTTAGAGTTGCTTGTTTTGCTTTTTCCACAGTTAAATACAGATGATAAGTTTTTAATAAAATAATTGCCCCATTCAAGGTCTCTCAAACGTTATTATTTATTATAGTTCATTTTCATGCATTCTTTTCTTTTTTTTTTTTGTTCTATTTTTTTGTTATGAATGATAACCCATGAGCTTAAGTCTAAAATCTTTTTCACTTCGCTTTGCAGCAATTTTTTTTGTAAATAATTTCTTACAAAATTATCATCAGTTTGAGGGGTACATGTGTTTGAGAAAGAGACTTTGTGTAAGTGGGTGAAAGGCGGAAATAGAGAAGGAAAGCGTAAAAAAATGGGTGAGAGAGGGGGCGACTGAAGAAAAAAACAAGATCATTTTGGGTGATACAAACTGAAGAATAGCTGAGTTAGTAAGAAACACCGAGGCTGAATCGGAAAAAAGACCAATGAATATTTTCGTTCTACAGCTTAAGTACCCTCGTAATAAATGGAAAAAGACATGGTTTCCCACTGTCCTAGCAGACTATTTTATTTTGCCACGTGAAACAGGTTCGAATTACTAATACTAAAACTAGATAAAATAACTAACTTTTAAGCTCATTGCTTTGTTTTTTTTTTCTAAAGCTATGAAATGTCACAAGTCAGCAGACTGATAACTAAAGTTTTGGCAGAGCAGAAACTTTTAGCACGGAAATGTGTGATCTAGACGAAAAATTTAATTAATGTTCTTATATTTTTTTTTACTTTGAAAACAGTTGAATAGGACCTAATATACTGTACTGATCATTGTTTTTGCGAAATGCTTTCTACAGAATAATGGCTACTCTCATTTTTTGTGGAAAAAAAAATAAAGTTCATCTTTTTTGTGAGCAAGAATATCTGAATCCTGCACCCGATACTGAAGTCAATAAATTGTGTTTTTAACCTTTCCCACTTCACTTCGATTCCAGTCTATTTCACGTTAAACCAACTCATTTAAAAAACAAATTAGCTTCCATCTAGGGAATTCAAACAAAACAGCCCATCTAAAATAAAAAAATAAAAGTATCAAGTAAAATTTTCAAGAGTTTACAATAATGGTATTGCACTGAGCAAAAAACGCTACACAAAGGCAGTTTAGAAAACAATTAAGGCCTTTTTTTACTGAAAATTTGCATGATCCAAAACGTTCCTCCTTGAAGTCAAGTTATAATAAAGGTTTAAATTTTTTTTTAAAGTTTCTTTAATTAATGCCTGCTTTATGAGCCATTAAATCATATTACATAGAAGAAGCTTGCTTCTAAATCATATAGACAGTATTTTCATCTTAAATTGCCAAATCTTTAAGTTTCAAGTGCTGCTCTAATAAAAATAAATTCAATTAAACTTGAATTAAGAAATAGGCAAGAGGTTAGTCCGTCAGTAAAAGCTGCAAGAAAGGTCGAGTTTTAACTTGAAGTATTTGAGCATGATTAAGCTCGTGTTCTTTTATGACGCTTTAATATTTTACTGAAAGTGCAAATACAATTCGAATGATGTAAAATGTAATTTAAAAAAAAAAGTAACTCTGCCTGTTTAATTTTACCGATGTCCCAACTAGTTCGTAAGGATGGAGATCAGCTATGTCTTCTTTTGTTCAAGTTTCTCGCAGGTGTTTATGGCTTCTCCTTTGTAATCGTCCAAGCTATCCGTTCAGCGTATTCGTTCCTTCCCCTGCCTTTTTGACAACTGTCTTCTATGTCTACTTGTCCTGGTTTGTGCTGCTTAATGTGCCCGAAGTATCGCGTCTTTCTATGGGAATAATATTTGTGATATCCTCCTTTAACTTTTACCACGTCATGAAATTATATTTAACTTAAGATTTTAACTGTTCACTAAAACGGTCTTATTCCCACATCTCAATAGCTGATAACTTGTTTTCCATGGTTGTTGTTAGTGTCAACGATTCACATCAATACATGACGGAGGATAACACGTAGTGTATTTTTTTTGTCTTTTTGAAAGATCTTCGTAGTATGATATTTTCATTAGTATGGAACTCAATCTTCTTTCTATCAATTCAACGTAAATTTTGACGGAATGTTTCCTATTTTTTTCCTTTTTTTGCTTTTTGAGAAGACCATTGGGTTTTCTTTTCTTATGCTCATAAGAGGTCCATATTCATCATCTTTTAATGTCTTAAATTGTGAATGTTTTCTTCATTTTCGAAAGTAGTTCAGTATCATCTGTCACAGTTAAGTATGTGCCTTAACCCCCACCTGCAAACTTTAATTTAATGCCAGAAATTTGATCAAAATCTTTAAGGTTTTCGTGTTTATTTGACATCTCTTTTAATTTTAAGTTGTTCCAATATTGTGTTCCCTAGCGTGTTTTTTTTTTTAATCGTTGCCAGTAGAGATTTCCAATTAAAGTGATATCCCTCTCGCCTGTGGCTTTTAAATGAGATATTACATAACATATGCGTGTTTAATACAGTGTCTTATATGTGCGGATAATGGATAAAACAAGCAGATACATCTTTTTGCGTTTTTGTCATTTTTTTTTCTCCTAAGTCTCTTTGCGCTTCTTTTACCCCTCTATTATATTTGTTTAAATTTTAATATCGAAAGTAAGTTCTGAGCGTGTGACAGATCTAGCTTATCGTTCTAAAGCACAGTGTTCAACAGCTCGTGGGTTCTTGTAAAAACTGATGCTCTTAGATCATGTGTTGTGTAGGCTGAGCTATAGATAGAATTTCATATTCATGACAGCTTATCGATTCCAAATACTCCATAGGCGTCTAATACTAATGCTGAAATATCAATTCTTGCTACTTTTCAACCTGCCATTTCTTCAGACATTTTTCTACTACTGCCTTTAAACTGTTGGTCCTCTTAGATCTGGTGACATATTGTTCTTCAACAAATTAAATCTGTGTTTGAACGATTTTTTTTAAGTCCGCGAATGGGTATTGCCGAATATTTCCTGTATGCATCCTTTTGCTATACTGACTTAAGGTGCGAATTATTTAATCGTTTTGAACGTCTCTAATTTTGACTACCTTTTATAGTCCTTCAATATTTTAGCGCTTTTCACACGCCAAGTTTTCCTTTGATTTAACACAGTGTTTGGTAATAAAGATATACAGTATCTATTTTCTAGTCTGCATTTTTGCTCTTTTTTTTCCATAAGATCTAGGACTTCTGGTTATATCTATTTTTACTTTGTTTCACGTGACTTAGTTGCCAACACTTTCTCTCAGACGTAATCAATCAGTTCGTATTTGGTTCCATTCGTGTTCGACGTCCTTGATCTCGTCTATATGAGGCGCACTTGCTTCTTCTTCCCTTAAAGATTTGTATATGAATCATAAAATTTTATTTTATTTTACTTCTGAGTATAAAAGATCTTAACACTTGGCGGCCAATGTTCTGAAATTATATGAAATGTACTTTAATATCAAACGGTCTTCTCCTATAAAAAATAATCTGCTGATTTAACTATTGCGATTGGTATTTACACGCAAGGAAACTTTGGCTGGCTAAGTTTGTTTTTTTTTGTTTTTTTTTCTTCATTTTGAAATCAGTGTGTGGTGTTGCTGTCATCCAGCTTGCAGAAATGACAGGAGCCAGCTAAAATCTCTAAAACACATCATGAAGTGGCAACTTTCTCTTTTCTTGTCGCTTTTACGACTCACTGTTGCCAAGTTGTAATGAGCAAGTGGAAAATAAAATTGACCCTATGGATTATTGTTAACATTGCATGAGTTAAGACAAAGAGTGACAAGTCAGTCCTATTTGTGAACGATTTGTCTATATACGTATTTTGGCGCTAATTAAAAGTTAAAAGGAATAGATCACTATAACCTTTAACATGCATAAGGTTTTTCACTTCGGTGACTTGGCCTGTATTAAGGAGGCCTCGAGTCTCATTCAAATATAATTAAATCCAAAGAGAAAGCAAAAAGACCACACTTGGAGGATAACTTGGTAATTATAAAGGATCCAAACTGTCGCGTGTGTGTCTATTAATAGTTCAATACAAGGTCTAAAAGGAAATAGGCACACAGTTTTATAATTACGCGACAAAAAAGAAATAACAAAACTATTATCAATTCAACATTCAAACGTTTTATTTGTAAGCTTCATATTTCCTTTTAGACTCAATATAAATAACGCAAGGACCGTGGCCACTTTTTACCTTTCTATTTCTTGTCATCCTTATATTTCGGGTGTGAGCACAACTGATAGATAATCAAGATGCGGATGACCAATACATCCTTTACATTTTGAACAAAGAATTAAGATGTAAATGTTAATGTGATGGAAACAAAATATGTGCCATTATTTTTTCCAACGCTAATCGACTATCAGAATATTAATTAAAGACAGAAATTTCGTGTAGCTTGATTTTTAGTTAAGAACTCTCTACTTGATATGAACAATTGCGTATAATTCTGTCTTTCAATTCTGTAAGTCTACTTGACACCCATAAACTCTATTGTAATTGTTTCCAGGTTAAAAATTTTTTATAGATACTTAGTTAAATAATGTAAACGTCATGAATTAGCTTCTTTTCCCCTAAAGCTATGAAAATTGAAATGTTTTATGAGGCTGATAAATCATTTTCATTAAAAAAAATCTAAAAAGTTAATTTATCAAAGCAATATAACATTTTAAGGATTTAAACAATAATCTGATTTAACTAGACTAAAACGTATGTGCTGGGTACAATGCAAACGATTTTTTTTCTTCCTCTTATCTTATCGAAACAGTTTTGTATTCCAATTTTAAACCCTGCTTTTTTCTTCATAAGAGTATGATTTTCAATTTATCTTTTATATTTTCTTTCAGAAAGAATTTTACTCTGAATAAACTGTTTTTGTTCCTTCCCAACTTCGATCCAGTTCCACATTAAGTCGTCAAGCTCAATAAAAATCAATCAATCAATCAATCAGGGTTGACTAGAAACCTGACGCCACACCTCTCTCTGACTGGCCAATCTCGCACATTCTGCTAAGTTGTGCCCTGGCCGCTCCTTGATGTTTTCGCATCACTGAGCCTGCCTCGTGATCTCCTGCCCTCCATCTTGCCTTCTATGATGATTTTTCAGAATTGAGTCGTGGCGTTTGGTGTGGCCCAAAATTTTGAGGTTCCTTGCTTGTATTGTGTTTAGAGGTGTTTTCTCAGTTTCCAAATCCTTTAGAATATCTTTAGTTTTTCTTTTCTGTTCCCAACTGATTTTTCCCATACGTCTCAGGAGCCACATATCACATACTCTTATATTGTCCATTAGTGCTTTTGTTAACGTCCATGTTTCGCATCCATACAGGGTTACAGAGAAGACGTAGCATACAGCAGTCGATGTCTTAGTTCCATGATATTTTCCTTGATGTGAGTTAGCGATACATTTCCTTAAACCTATTTTTGGCAATTGCTATTTTAATCTTCATCTCTGTTTCAATTTTACCATCTGAAGTTATCGTTTAGTCCAAATCTTTGAAAGTGCTGACCTGTTATAGGGTTTCGTTATCGATCTCAATATCTGCTTTCATTTTGTCACCTTCTTGTTTTACAACAACCACTGTATTGGTCTTCTTCCCGTTCATACCTAGTCCAGCCTCTTCGCTGTCTATTTGTGCTGCTGCGAACAAGCTCTGTAGCTCTTTCTTGGTATCCGAAATAAGAAGGGCTACAAAGCTGCGACAAGCTCATTTCACTTAAAAAACAAATTGACTGTTATCGGATGATCTAGCTAAACAGACCACCTTCATTTTTAGATATCGTTACCGAGTTTCAAAGAAAGAGTTTACAACACAGACGTATTCAAACGAAAAAAAAGAGAGCTTTATTTCATAAAGAGCAAATCTCTATCAATATTATAAACAGAAATTTCTGATGGATACACAAATTAACAGCCTGTTCCAAAATTGAACCATGAGCGTTACTAATAAGACGCTCTTTTTACTGTAGATGTTTTTTTAAAGACATCGGTTACCATATAGTATATTTTTTTACAGTATATCTGCTTCTCAGCCGTGAATTTAATTGTCGGATATATGTCTTAATTTATTTAAACTGAATATCTTCAAATGTGTGTGTATGTATATATATATATATATATATATATATATATATATATATATATATATGTACATACATATATTTATATATTTAAAATAATATGCCGTTTGGAAAAACAAGGTACATTAATTTTTTTTACCAAAAGTGTTGGTTTGATTTGATTTTAGAACACGTAATACATATATCATTATGCACATATATTAGAGGTTTAAAACATATTGCAAAGGATTATGCTTTTTTCATGTATATTCTTTATTACTTTAATACCTTTGATACACTATAAAATATTCATTATACTCTTTTTTTTTCGTCCGAGCTTCGGACATAAAATGTATGTTTTATCAATTTATATTCTTCATCCACATTATTCTATTAATAATATTTACTGTTATTTTTTTTTTTTAGATGAAATATTTTAAACGGTCAAAATATTAGTTTTAAATTCAAAATTTAATGTCGTCCTCATGGCGTTAAAATTTTCTTTAGTGCTGTAATGATATAAAAATTGAAATGAAGTACATTAAGCATTTGGTTTCTTTATGAGTGTTATCACAGCTATATTTATTCTACACAATTTGATGTCAACCAATATGCAAAAGAGGAAAAAAAAAGAATAATTTATTTAATGGATAAATGCATTTTAGATTAGTGTATTTGATTTGTTTGAGTTCAATTTATTTTTTTTTATTAATATCTTTGTAATAACAATAAGTGTACATATTGAATAACACCTTGGAACAAATTATTAAATTATTCTCTATCTTTTCTCTTTTCACGCTCTCTCTTTCTTTCTCTCTCTCTCTCCTCTCTCTCTCTCTCTCTCTCTCTCTCTCTCTCTCTCTCTCTCTCTCTCCTCTCTTTCTCTCTCTATCCCTCAGTCTCTATTTGTTTTCATTTATTTCATACCTCCGACGTCATTTTTTTGGAGATAGATTTTTCTCCTTCTTCCTTTTAATATTTGTCCAATCTTTTAGTATCAAAACTTTATTATCTTATATCGAGACGAGTTAAGGCTGAAGTTGCGTGTAATGTATACATGTACCGCCAACGACTGGAGGATGTTAAAACTTCAATATAGATTTCAAGGTCATAGCTGACATTATATTGCTTTAGTCTTCATTTTTTTTTTAATCAATATAAAATAAATAAAGGGTTAGATCGGTGGGCGTAAAGCTGACTGGACCGTAAGTTGTTCAGACATGAACATGCAAATATCATGCCTCTATTTGGTTAAGAGTCAGAGTGAAGAAGGAATAATATGTGTTTATATTAAACAAAAAAAAAAAAAAAACAACAACAAACAAACATTGAAAACCAGCAAACAAGAAGTTAGTCATGTCTAGAAAAATTAAATTTATTTGCGTTGACGCTGCATAATTGCTCGACTCATTTCTATACAACTGCATCCAATAAAATCTTGGTATGAAACCGCTGACTTTTTGTGTCTTTTTTTTTTTTTTTTTTTTGTTTTTTGTTTTTTTTAATAAAAGCATTCCTATTGAATTTGCTGATAATCGTGACATAAATATAGAATCAAATGTTTTCAGCTGATTGAAACAGCTCATCTACCCATGAATCATGACAAGTGATCAAAACGAACCTAGATCTGATCAAAATTGTTAATTGTCGTTACACGTTTTTATGGATATCCAGTAGAATAAACGCAATATTTGTTAACGCGAATCAAAGCAAAAAAAAGTATTTAGACGTTAGTGGACTGCGTATTGTTACAAACAAGGTCCAAATTTCCTTAAGCAAAGTAAGATTACTTAACCAGTCCAATACATTCGCATTAAAAAAAAATATGTCTCATAAGGATAGAGCTAATAGAAAAAAAAACATGACGTTTACTGATTTGCTTTTATTAAATTATCGTAATAGACGTGGATTTTGATCCTCATTGCTAAGACCTCATCAATCTCAAGGCCTCCTTCTCTAAGTGATGCTAGGTAAAGATCACACAGAAAGGATTCAGATCTTACCTTTTTCTATCAAACTTTGCATCATTACAAAACATTATTTGTTCTCTGCCTCTGGTTTCGTCTTAATCTTTCTTTTTGCCTCGCTGTCTGTGTGTCATCTCTCTCTCTCTCTCTCTCTCTCTCTCTCTCTCTCTCTCTCTCTCTCTCTCTCTCTCTCTCTCTCTCTCTCTCTCTCTCTCTCTCTCTCTCTCTCTCTCTCTCTCTTTCTCTCTCTCTCTCTCTCTCTCTCTCTCTCTCTCTCTCTGTCTCCCTCTTTCTTTTCTCAATTGAAAAATGACATGAACACGTTTTTAGAATAACACGCGG